>JAUESC010000250.1:10000-14650 GCA_030490815.1 Acer saccharum | reverse complement strand
TCA
Source organism: Acer saccharum (assembly GCA_030490815.1). Lineage (NCBI taxonomy): Eukaryota > Viridiplantae > Streptophyta > Magnoliopsida > Sapindales > Sapindaceae > Acer > Acer saccharum. The sequence goes on along the minus strand of JAUESC010000250.1, from coordinate 14,647 downwards.
GAACCACTTCAAAAGCACATTTTTCCCTTGGCATGGGCTGATTTTGCCCTTGGCTTGGGCTGATTTTTGCCTTGGCGTGCACATTTTGGCCTTGGCCGTGCAACGTTGGCCTCGGAAAAAAAAAAAAAAAAAAAAGTTGCTCGGAATTTGCTCAAATTTTACATGGAATCTTATAACCTTATTCTAAGCAATTCTGGAAAAAATGGCCGGAAAATTCACAAGAATGAAGTTTTTAGCCTTGTTCTAAGATTTCGGCCTTGGCCGTGTGCACACTTTGGCCTTGGCATGGGCAGCCGTGTGCACACTTTGGCCTTGGCATGGGCAGCCGTGTGCACACTTTAGCCTTGGCATGGGCAAGCCATGTGCACACTTTGGCCTTGGCATGGGCAGCCGTGTGCACACTTTGGCCTTGGCATGGGCTGATTTTGGCCTTGGCCGTGCAACGTTGGCTTCGGAAAAAAAAAAAGAAAAAGTTTCTCGGAATTTGCTCAAATTTTGCATGGAAGCTTATAAGCCTATTCTAAGCACTTCTGCAAAAAATGGTCGGAAAATTCGGAAGAATGAAGTTTTTAGCCTTGTTCTAAGATTTCGGCCTTGGCCGTGTGCACACTTTGGCCTTGGCATGGGCAGCCGTGTGCACACTTTGGCCTTGGCATGGGCAGCCGTGTGCACACTTTGGCCTTGGCATAGGCAAGCCATGGGCACACTTTGGCCTTGGCATGGGCAAGCCATGTGCACACTTTGGCCTTGGCATGGGCAGCCGTGTGCACACTTTGGCCTTGGCATGGGCTGATTTTGGCCTTGGCCGTGCAACGTTGGCTTCGGAAAAAAAAAAAAGAAAAAGTTTCTCGGAATTTGCTCAAATTTTGCATGGAAGCTTATAAGCCTATTCTAAGCACTTCTGCAAAAAATGGTCGGAAAATTCGGAAGAATGAAGTTTTTAGCCTTGTTCTAAGATTTCGGCCTTGGCCGTGTGCACACTTTTGCCTTGGCATGGGCAGCCGTGTGCACACTTTGGCCTTGGCATGGGCAGCCGTGTGCACACTTTGGCCTTGGCATAGGCAAGCCATGGGCACACTTTGGCCTTGGCATGGGCAAGCCATGTGCACACTTTGGCCTTGGCACGGGCTGATTTTGGCCTTGGCCGTGCAACGTTGGCTTCGGAAAAAAAAAAAAAAAAAGTTTCTCGGAATTTGCTCAAATTTTGCATGGAAGCTTATAAGCTTATTCTAAGCACTTCTGCAAAAAATGGCCGGAAAATTCGGAAGAATGAAGTTTTTAGCCTTGTTCTAAGATTTCGGCCTTGGCCGTGTGCACACTTTGGCCTTGGCATGGGCAGCCGTGTGCACACTTGGGCCTTGGCATAGGCAAGCCGTGTGCACACTTTGGCCTTGGCATGGGCAAGCCATGTGCACACTTTGGCCTTGGCACGGGCTGATTTTGGCCTTGGCCGTGCAACGTTGGCTTCGGAAAAAAAAAAAAAAAAAGTTTATCGGAATTTGTTCAAATTTTGCATGGAAGCTTATAAGCTTATTCTAAGCACTTCTGCAAAAAATGGCCGGAAAATTCGGAAGAATGAAGTTTTTAGCCTTGTTCTAAGATTTCGGCCTTGGCCGTGTGCACACTTTGGCCTTGGCATGGGCAGCCGTGTGCACACTTTGGCATTGGCATGGGCAAGCCATGTGCACACTTTGGCCTTGGCATGGGCAGCCGTGTGCACACTTTGGCCTTGGCATGGGCAGCCGTGTGCACACTTTGGCCTTGGCATAGGCAAGCCATGTGCACACTTTGGCCTTTGCATGGGCAAGCCATGTGCACACTTTGGCCTTGGCACGGGCTGATTTTGGCCTTGGCCGTGCAACGTTGGCTTCGGAAAAAAAAAAAAAAAAAGTTTCTCGGAATTATTCAAATTTTGCATGGAAGCTTATAAGCTTATTCTAAGCACTTCTGCAAAAAATGGCCGGAAAATTCGGAATAATGAAGTTTTTAGCCTTGTTCTAAGATTTCGGCCTTGGCCGTGTGCACACTTTGGGCTTGGCATGGGCACCCGTGTGCACACTTTGGCCTTGGCATAGGCAAGCCATGTGCACACTTTGGCCTTGGCATGGGCAGCCGTGTGCACACTTTGGCCTTGGCATGGGCAAGCCATGTGCACACTTTGGCCTTGGCATAGGCAGCCGTGTGCACACTTTGGCCTTGGCATGGGCAAGCCATGTGCACACTTTGGCCTTGGCATGGGCAAGCCATGTGCACACTTTGGCCTTGGCATGGGCAAGCCCTGTGCACACTTTAGCCTTGGCATGGGCAGCCGTGTGCACACTTTGGCCTTGGCATAGGCAGCCGTGTGCACACTTTGGCCTTTGCATGGGCAAGCCATGTGCACACTTTGGCCTTGGCACGGGCTGATTTTGGCCTTGGCCGTGCAACGTTGGCTTCGGAAAAAAAAAAAAAAAAAGTTTCTCGGAATTTGCTCAAATTTTGCATGGAAGCTTATAAGCTTATTCTAAGCACTTTTGCAAAAAATGGCCGGAAAATTCGGAAGAATGAAGTTTTTAGCCTTGTTCTAAGATTTCGGCCTTGGCCGTGTGCACACTTTGGCCTTGGCATGGGCAGCCGTGTGCACACTTTGGCCTTGGCATAGGCAAGCCATGTGCACACTTTGGCCTTGGCATGGGCAAGCCATGTGCACACTTTGGCCTTGGCACGGGCTGATTTTGGCCTTGGCCGTGCAACGTTGGCTTCGGAAAAAAAAAAAAAAAAAAATTTCTCGGAATTTGTTCAAATTTTGCATGGAAGCTTATAAGCTTATTCTAAGCACTTCTGCACGAAATGGCCGGAAAATTCGCAAGATTGAAGTTTTTAGCCTTGTTCTAAGATTTCGGCCTTGGCCGTGTGCACACTTTGGCCTTGGCTTGGGCAGCCGTGTGCACACTTTGGCCTTGGCTTGGGCAGCCGTGTGCACACTTTGCCCTTGGCATGGGCAAGCCATGTGCACACTTTGGCCTTGGCATGGGCTGATTTTGGCCTTGGCCGTGCAACGTTGGCTTCGGAAAAAAAAAAAAAAAAAAGTTTCTCGGAATTTGCTCAAATTTTGCATGGAAGCTTATAAGCTTATTCTAAGCACTTCTGCAAAAAATGGCCGGAAAATTCGGAATAATGAAGTTTTTAGCCTTGTTCTAAGATTTCGGCCTTGGCCGTGTGCACACTTTGGGCTTGGCATGGGCAGCCGTGTGCACACTTTGGCCTTGGCATGGGTAAGCCATGTGCACACTTTGGCCTTGGCATGGGCAAGCCATGTGCACACTTTGGCCTTGGCATAGGCAGCCGTGTGCACACTTTGGCCTTGGCCGTGCAACGTTGGCTTCGGAAAAAAAAAAAAAAAAAGTTTCTCGGAATTTGCTCAAATTTTGTATGGAAGCTTATAAGCTTATTCTAAGCACTTCTGCAAAAAATGGCTGGAAAATTCGGTATAATGAAGTTTTTAGCCTTGTTCTAATATTTCGGCCTTGGCCGTGTGCACACTTTGGGCTTGGCATGGGCAGCCGTGTGCACACTTTGGCCTTGGCATGGGCAAGCCATGTGCACACTTTGGCCTTGGCATGGGCAAGCCATGTGCACACTTTGGCCTTGGCATGGGCTGATTTTGGCCTTGGCATGGGCTGATTTTGGCCTTGGCCGTGCAACGTTGGCTTCGGAAAAAAAAAAAAAAAAAGTTTCTCGGAATTTGCTCAAATTTTGCATGGAAGCTTATAAGCTTATTCTAAGCACTTCTGCATAAAATGGCCGGAAAATTCGCAAGAATGAAGTTTTTAGCCTTGATCTAAGATTTCGGCCTTGGCCGTGTGCACACTTTGGCCTTGGCATGGGCAGCCGTGTGCACACTTTGGGCTTGGCATGGGCAGCCGTGTGCACACTTTGGCCTTGGCATAGGCAAGCCATGTGCACACTTTGGCCTTGGCATGGGCAAGCCATGTGCACACTTTGGCCTTGGTGTGGGCTGATTTTGGCCTTGGCGTGCTGATTTTGGCCTTGGCCGTGCAACGTTGGCCTCCGAAAAAAAAAAAAAAAAATTTGCTCAGAATTTGCTCAAATTTTGCATGGATGTTTGTTACCTCATTATAACCACTTCTGGAAAATATCATTTGAAAATTCGCAAAAATGAAGGTTTTAGAGGGGGGGGGTGACCGCTCAAGCATAAGGTGTGTTCCCTCCTGGCACACCTGCAAGTGCTTTAAAACCTCTTTAGGGGGGGGAGGGTATGTCAGCTAGGTCGGTCCGGTGGGTCCCACAATCAAGTGATGCCATGGGTGCCCCCCTCACCCATGGCACACTTTGGCCTTGCATGGGCAAGCCGTGTGCACACTTTGGCCTCGGCATGGGCAAGCCGTGTGCACACTTTGGCCTCGGCATGGGCAAGCCGTGTGCACACTTTGGCCTCGGCATGGGCAGCCGTGTGCACACTTTGGCCTCGGCATGGGCAGCCGTGTGCACACTTTGGCCTTGGCATGGGCAGCCGTGTGCACAATTTGGCCTTGGCATGGGCAGCCGTGTGCACACTTTGGCCTTGGCATGGGCAAGCCGTGTGCACACTTTGGCCTTGGCATGGGCAGCCGTGTGCACACTTTGGCCTTGGCATGGGCAAGCCAT
>JAUESC010000249.1:0-15000 GCA_030490815.1 Acer saccharum | reverse complement strand
AAACATATTATAATAGACAATCCGACTTCAGATGCACTCTGTAGAGGCCCACAAAGTTCAGCTCGGATTTGGTCTTCATGTGGACTGAACTTGGATTTCAGCAACTCAGACTCAGCCCCTATTAAATGCTTCTTTGATCCTCTTGGCCTTTGAAATTGGCCCAACTAGAATATGAAATGGATCCTTTGGTGATGCTTCTTGATTCTCATCAAGAACTATCGCGTTCGTTCGCGCGCCGGTCACCATATCAACATACAAAATCCTGGTACTAAAATGACTTTAATTGCCAGCCAGGACAGGGCACCGAGGAATCAGGCCACCATCTCACGATACTAGATACTTCATCCCAATAGTCGATCACGATAAATCCATCATCAGGATCCGCAATGAAGAATTCATCAAGTTTCCGGACTGACAGTGTTCAAATCAGGGTATCTAGGCAACTTTGGCTTCACACCCGGATCAAATTATTTTGGTCAAGACGGTTCCATACTTAGACAAATTTACTTAGCCAAAAACACTGCCAACTTATGCTAAGGGGACTATCGTCCAAGAATTGCTTCCAGAAGATAAGACAAGTGTGGATTCCTCTATTGCCAGACAAGCAGGATACAAGCTAAGCGTTATAATAGTACAAGTAAGCCTTACTTGGATCACGTTCAAACATACAAGTATCGTCCTATACCGGGATATAAGTTCTACAAACAAGCATATGATGAAAGTAAAATAGAGTGATTGTGATGGAAATCATCAACTTGTTTGAAACATAATCTTAGCTAATTTGGATGGTAAGCAAAAAGCTGATTTTGTCAAAGCCTTGCATGAAAAGGTGTGCACACAAATTGAAAAGAAAACTCTTCAATATGAGAAGCAACACAACAAAGGCCGAAAGCAAGTAGTATTTGAACCTGGTGATTGGGTTTGGGTACATTGAGGAAGGAAAGATTTCCTAGCCAAAGGAAGTCTAAGCTCGTGCCAAGAGGGGATGGACCATTTGAGTCCCTCAAAGAATCAATGACAATGCATACAAGTTGGAACTACCAACCTCTGATATCTCCCATCACTTTGAACATACATTCAAATTGTTGCTACATTGCTTGAATTACTGGATCATTTGAGGAAGAACTCACTTCTTTATCCTTGTTAGACATGTTTAAAACCTAAAAAAAAAAATTAAAAAACAACCTCACAAACACTCCCTCACGTGTTTCACTCAAAGAATTGATTCACACCACTCGTGTTTCACACAATTATTTGGCTTTTCTCGATACTAATCTCACCACTCTTGCCTTTTACCTCTCTTGTTTTGTTCTTTGGGTTCTTAGATTAACTTAGATCCTTAAACAAACAATTCAGATTATGGCAAATTCAATGGAGAGAAAATAGGGCAGGTCTAAAAAACACAAGCAAAAAGGTAGGCCGATTTAAAGTGGTTTAAACAAGCAAAGATTAGAACTGAAATATCAATTTCTATCCCAACAAGATACTTCCCAAACCGAAACAAGAGATCATATGAACAAAGAAATATTTTATGGAATTTTGCATGAATTCCTTGAATCCGCAATGCTTTTCTTTTCTTTTCTTTTCTTTTTTTTTTCGTTTTTTGTGTGTGTGTGTGTGTGTGGTGTGTGTGTGTGTGTGTGTGTGCAGAAAACAAAGAAGAATGGCAATAACCTCAAGTAGCACAGCAATTAAGATGAAGAAAGAACAACAATTATAGATATGGTGCTAAAAGGGAAGAAGAAGAGAAAGTGTAAACTAAAAGAACAGAAATAAATGGATATGCAAACCTCAAACTTGAACCAAGCTCTGATATCAAATGATGGAAATCATCAACTTAGCAACCATACACCCCAATAGCTAAATAGCTATGATACATATGGAATGCAAATTAACACCCTCCAACTAATTGAATTAAATCCGATCGTTCAAGATTGAAGTAAGAGAAACTATTCTAATCACTTTACTAGTGGAATGATGATAAAATAATTAGAACAGCACTTTGATTTCCCTAAAAACACCACAAACTATGAAGTTTGATAAGTTTAAAGAAAACAAAGATTTTTAAGGTTTTTGAACGCCACAAGCTTAATAAGCTTGATAAGTTCCAAAGTTCATGCAAGAACTTAAAAACAAAACACTCACAAAGTGCTCAAATAAGTTTATTACTCAAATCTGTGTATACAAAGAAAATCAGCCTTATTTAGATAGAATAAAGGCCAAGAATAGTTACAAAGAAAGATATCAGCCACTAAACACAAATGTAACAGCCCATTAAATGTGTAACTGACCATTAACTATGTAACCACCCATTAATAAGACAACTAGACCATGAATGTTGGCCATAAATTGATACGAACCTCGTCGATTGTATCAAGATTGATGCCTAGGATCGTTCTAACCTTTGGTTCGGATGGAAACCGCGACCCAACACCTATAATGAGATGTGAACCTTGGTATGAAGGAAGACGCCACAATCAAGGATGGAATACTCGATTGATAAGTCAAGGAGGAACGCCACAGAGAATTCTGATAAGTTCCAATCAGTTTTCAAAGAACAATAGAGAAAACTCTCTCAATTTTCATTCAAATTCAAGTCTACAGAAAAATACATCAAAATGACCCTTAAATACTGAAACCCTAAAACCAAAAAGGAAATAAATATTTGGCAATTAATGCCTTACAAACGGGAAAGGAAATAAACTAAAACAAGCAACTAATTGACTTGCTCCCTATTTGGAAGGCTAAATTTGGAAACAAATCAGCCCTTAATATTTGGAAATAAATCAATTCATTATTCATTGCAAATTGAAACTCCTCCACACGCCATAGCTTGTGCTTCACGCCCAAGCTTTCTGCCACACGCCCAAATCACTCTTATTCAGCCCAATCGATTGCCTTGATGATGTTAATTAAGCCTTGGTCTTCATGTGGGCTCATCTTGGACTTTAATAATTCGGAATCAGCCCAAGTGTCTTGAATCAGGCCATTTAGTGCTTCCTTGAATCTCTTAGCCCTTGCCCTTGTTATTGGCCCAACCGAATGTGCAATGGATCTCTTGATGTGGCCCCCTTATTCTCATCATTCCCTCCCTCTTGAAAAGGATTTGTCCTCAAATCGTCACCTACATCAAAAGGAGACAAATCAGAAACATTGAAGCTTGCACTAACATTATACTCACCTGGAAGATCTAACTTGTAGGCGTTGTCATTGATCCTTTCAATCACTTGAAATGGGCCATCCCCTTGGAAGTAGTTTAGAACGCCGCTGGACTGGAAACCGTTCCTTCCTCATATGCAACCACACCCAATCTCCGGGTTCAAACACAACTTTCTTGCGCCCTTTATTTGCTTGCGTGGCATATTGCTCAGTTCTCCTCTCTATGTTTTGTCGAGTCTTTTCATGGAGTTGCTTAACGAAATCTGCCTTTTTCTTCCCATCCAAGTTAACATGCTCATTCACAGGTAAAGGAGTTAAATCCAAAGGAGTCAACGGGTTAAAACCATATACAATTTCAAAAGGCGAATAATGAGTTGCAGAATGCACACTCCTATTATAAGCAAACTCTACATGTGGCAATCCTCCCATGTTTTCAAGTTCTTTTGTATTATAGCACGCAACAAGGCAGATAAAGTCCTATTAACTACTTCAGTTTGACCATCAGTTTGTGGATGGCAAGTAGTAGAAAACAAAAGTTTAGTTCCTAACTTACCCCACAAAGTCTTCCAAAAGTAGCTTAAGAACTTACATCTCTATCTGAAACAATGGTCTTAGGCATGCCATGCAATCGAACAATTTCTTTGAAAAACAAATCAGCAATATGTGATGCATCATCAGTTTTATGACAAGGAATGAAATGTGCCATTTTAAAAACCTATCAACAACCATATATAGAATCCCTACCCCTTTTTGACCTAGGCAAACCCAACACAAAATCCATAGAAATATCAATCCAAGGTCCACTAGGTATAGGCAAAGGAGTATACAAGCCATGGGGCTGAATCCTAGACTTAGCTTGTCTACATGTAATGCATTTTCCACAGATTCTTTCTACGTCACGTTTCATATGAGGCCAAAAGAAGTGTTCATGCAAAACATCTAGTGTCTTGGCTATACCAAAATGCCCCATCAAACCTCCCCCATGAGCTTCTCTAACAACCAATTCACGCAAAGAACTCTTAGGCACACATAATTTAGTTTCTCTAAACAAAAATCCATCATGCCTATAAAACTTGCCAAATGCTACCTTTTCACATGCATTGAATACATTACCAAAATCAGAATCTTCCACATACAAGTCTTTAATGTAGTCAAAACCAAGCAATCTAGCATTCAAAGTAGAAAGTAAAACGTACCTTCTAGACAACGCATCAGCAACCACATTTTCCTTACCTTTTTTGTACTTGATCACATATGGAAATGTTTCTATGAACTCCACCCACTTGGCATGCCGCTTATTTAGCTTGTGCTGTCCCTTTAAATGCTTCAAGGACTCATGATCCGTGTGAATCACAAATTCTTTCGGCCAAAGGTAGTGTTGCCAAGTTTCCAATGCCCTAACCAAAGCATACATCTCCTTGTCATAGGTAGGATAATTCAAGGCTGCTCCACTTATTTTCTCACTAAAAAATGCAATGGGACGTCTTCTTGCATTAGAACAGCTCCAATACCTATTCCTGAAGCATCACACTCAATCTCAAAAGCTTTAGCAAAGTCAGGCAAAGCAAGCAAAGGTGCATTAGTTAATTTTTCCTTAATCAAGTTAAATGCCTTTTCTTGTTCATTACCCCACTTAAAACCCACATTCTTTTTGATAACTTCAGTTAAAGGTGCAGCTAGACTACTAAAGTCTTTCACAAACCTCCTATAGAAACTAGCCAACCCATGAAAACTTCTCACTTGTCCCACATTTGTAGGTATTGGCCACTCCTTAATTGCCTTAACCTTTTCTTCATCAACCCCAATTCCCTTAGCACTAACAACAAAACCCAGAAATACAAGCTTATCCGTGCAAAAGGTACACTTTTTTAAATTAGCAAACAACTTTTCTGTTCTTAAAACACCTAAAACAAGTTTTAAATGTTCAACATGCTCATCCAAGTTCTTGCTATAAATCAGAATGTCATCAAAGTAAACAACCACAAATTTTCCAATAAAAGCACGCAAAACATGGTTCATTAATCTCATGAAAGTACTTGGTGCATTAGTTAACCCAAAAGGCATAACTAACCACTCATATAAACCATATTTGTTTTGAAAGCAGTTTTCCACTCATCACCTTCTTTCATCCTAATTTGATGATATCCACTTTTAAGATCAATTTTAGTGAAAACAATAGAACCATGCAATTCATCAAGCATATCATCTAATCTAGGAATAGGATGTCGATACTTTACAGTGATATTGTTGATGGCACGACAATCAACACACATCCTCCATGTTCGTCCTTCTTAGGCACAAGCAATACGGGAACCGCACAAGGACTCATACTCTCACGAACGTACCCCTTTTCCATAGCTCATCAACCTGCCTTTGAAGTTCCTTTGTCTCCTCGGGATTACTTCTATATGCGGGTCTATTTGGAATTGGTGCTCCAGGTACAAAATCAATTTGGTGCTCAATCCCCCTTATTGGTGGTAAACCAATAGGCATCTCTTCGGGAAACACTTCATCAAAGTCCTGCAAAAGTGAAACAACAACAATAGGCAAAGAAGAGTCAATTTCGTTAGTACTAAAACAAGCCTCTTTGTACAAAAGTACAATCATTGGCTGATTTGAAAACAAAGCCTTTTTTATCTCACTCCTCTTGCATAAAAGCTCACTTGTTTTCTCACTTTTTTTTCTCATCAACCTCTTTTTCTTTTTCAACTTTTTTTCTTTTTTTGCTGTTTCGGACTCTCTCTTTTGTCTCTCTTTCTTTTGAACTCTCACTCTCACTCTCCTTTTTAACATCTCTCTCTTTTTTAACCTCACTTGATCTTCATATACTTGTCTTGGGGTTAAAGGTACAAGAGTGATTGGCCTTTTATTGAGTACAAAGGAGTATCTATTGGTATATCCATCATGTGTCACATGCCTATCAAATTGCCATGGTCTTCCCAAAAGGATATGACCCGCATTCATTGGTACCACGTCACAAATAACTTCATCTTTGTATTTTCCAATTGAAAATGACACCAACACCTGTTTATTCACCCTAACTTCCCCACTATCATTCAACCATTGTAGCTTATAAGGTTTTGGGTGCTTAAAAGTTGTCAAATTCAATTTTTCCACCAAAGTAGTGCTAGCCACATTAGTACAACTCCCCCCATCAATAATCATACTACATACCTTATCATTAACATGGCAGCGAGTGTGAAAAATGTTATCACGTTGAACTCATCATCTTCCTTGGCTTGAGCACTAAGAGCTCTTCTTGCAACCAAAAGCTCTCCACCGACCGGATATTCAAAGTCACTTGCATCCTCCAAAGGTGGCATGGACTCATCATCAGATTCATCCTCGGATTCGATACCGCCATCATCCTTCAAAACCATTACTCTCTTGTTTGGGCATTGTGATGCAATATGACCTGCTCCCAAACACTTAAAGCACTTAATGTCACGGTTTCTAGAAGGTTGAGAATCTGATTTACCTTGATTTAATGTGCCTCCAGCCTTGTGATCTTTGGAAGGTTCGGTTTTAGCCTTGGCCTTGAAACTAGGCTGGTCCTCTCTCTTGCTCCAATTCGGTTTCCATGATGATGAAGAACCCGAATTTTGCCCAACCCGTGTGGAACCCCTCCTCTTCAATTGTTGTTCCACTTTAATGGCCATGTGTACCATGTCAGTCAATTCAACATAATGTTGCATCTCCACTACATTTGCAATGTCTCGGTTTAGCCCATTTAGAAACCTGGCCATAGTCGCCTTCGGTCCTCTACATCAGCTCGAATCATGGCTATCTCCATCTCCTTGTAGTAATCTTCAACACACTTAGACCCTTGAGTAAGAGTTTGCAATTTTTGAAACAAACCCTATAATAGTGACTTGGAATGAATCTCCTCCTCATAACAGTTTTCATCTCCTCCCATGTCTCAATAGGTCTTTCTCCATTACGTCTCCTACTCACAATCAGTTGATCCCACCAAACAATAGCATAATCAGTGAACTCTATGGCTGCCAATTTCACCTTCTTCAATTCGGAATATTCATGGCAATCAAATACCAACTCTATTCTTTTCTCCCACTCCAAATAAGCTTCAGGATCAGTTTTACCTTGGAATGTTGGAATCTTCACCTTTATACTACCCAAATTATTATCAACCCTCTCTCCATACCTATCTCCTCTATTCCCATACCTATCTTCTCTATTCCCATACCTAACTCCTCTACCTCCCATTCCACGCCTAAATCTGCCAACACCCACATTAGACATGCGATCCTCCTCCTCTAGGTCATTCCCATAATCATCTTCATAGTCATTCCTAGGTAGGTTCCTTTCTCTTCGTTCCACATTAGGAGCCCTGAATGGCCGCTCCCTTTGTGAACTAGACTCCACTTTGTGTAACCTATCATTCATCTCGCCAAACTATCATTCACCTCACCAAACTGAATCTCCATCGCGCCATATGTTGTTGCATGGCTGTAAACAAACGATCGAGATCTACCGTTTTTGGTGCTTCATTGGACAATTCCTTACTATTATCGTGTGACATATTTAGACCCTGCAAAACAAATAAGAATTAGTAAGCCTCACAAACACTCCCTCACGTGTTTACCCTCAAAGATGATGACACTCACACTCGTGTTTCACTCAAATCTTTTGGCTTTTACCCTCAGTATGTACTCACCACTCTTGCCTTTTTCCACTCGTAATTTCTCAAAAGTTCTTATCAAACTAATCGAACAATAATCAAAATTTCTTAGCCACGTTCAAACGAAACAAAGATCTCCTAGGTTCACACAAAACGAATCACAATGAAACTGAAATAACAAACTAATACCAGAATTTTTTTTTTTTTTTTTTTTTTTTTTTTACCTGATCAACGAGTAAGACCTTTGGTAATTTTTTTTTTTTTTTTTTTTTTGTACTGGACGATGAACGGAATCAATTTTTTTTTTTTTTTTTTTTTTTTTTTTTTTTTTTTTCAACGAAATCAAAGAAGAATAACAAAGATAGATAAAACCTAAATTTAGAGGCTGAAGCTCTGATACCAAATGATACGAATCTCGTCAATTGTATCAAGATTGATGCTAGGATCGTTCTAACCTTTGGTTCGGATGGAAACCGCGACCCAACACCTATAATGAGATGTGAACCTTGGTATGAAGGAAGACGCCACAATCAAGGATGGAATACTCGATTGATAAGTCAAGGAGGAACGCCACAGAGAATTCTGATAAGTTCCAATCAGTTTCAAAGAACATAGAGAAAACTCGCTCAATTTTCATTCAAATTCAGTCTACAGAAAAATACATCAAATGACCCTTAAATACTGAAACCCTAAAACCAAAAAGGAAATAAATATTTGCCAATTAATGCCTTCAAACGGGAAAAGTAAATAACTAAAACAAGCAACAATTGGACTTGCCCCTATTTGGAAGGCTAAATTTGGAAACAAATCAGCCCTTATATTTGGAAATAAATCAATTCATTATTCATTGCAAATTGAACTCCTCCACACGCCATAGCTTGTGCTTCACGCCCAAGCTTCTGCCACACCCCAAAGCATCTTATCAGCCCATCGATTGCCTTGATGATGTTAATTAAGCTTGGTCTTCATGGGGGCTCATCTTGGACTTTAATAATTCGGAATCAGCCATGTCTGAATCAGGCCATTTAGTGCTTCCTGAATCTCTTAGCCTTGCCCTTGCCTTGTTATTGCCCAACGCAATGGCAATGGATCTCTTGATGTGGCCCCCTTATTCTCATCATAAATGATGTTGGGACCCCGGTTACCAATCACGCAGCGAAAGTTTAAAAAAAAAAAATTATGTCATAAGAAATACTACGATTGATAAACCCTAGGATCTATTTCTCGGAACTATAAAATAAAGAGAATCGAAATCAAACATATAACAAGAAGAGAAGAAAACATTTTCTCATACTATGTTGGGGCTCCTTCACTTTAAATATACGATCTGCTCCTAATTTAAACCACTTGACTTCCTCGCTATCTCCCAGAACTGGTAACAGCGTGTGGGGCGCGTCACGGTATTCAGGAACCTGTATAGAAGAAGAAGAAGAGAAAACACACAAAAAACAACTCTTGTTGTTTGTATGTCTTAGTTTAGGCCACAAAAAGAAAACTTTAAAAAAAAAAAAAAAAAAAAAAATTCTTTGATCCTTCTTGGCTGCCACCCACTTTTGTTTCTCTTCACTTTTTGGTGTGTTGTTAGGATACACTTTTAGTTATTCATATATCATATATATATATTTTTAACTAAAAACCCTTTCTTTTTTATCCTTTTCAAATATATCTAATATTAAAAAAGGGATAATAAGTGTTGGAGAAAGGAAAGTTTAATTATTTAATTATTCAGATATGAATTGCAATAAAATATTTTGTTGATGACGACAAGATGGAGAAGGGGTTGGGCCTTCCGGAGTGGATTCCTGCAATGGTATGAAGTTTTTCATTGTTGGCATATACTTTCTTTTAAGGATTTTTGCAGAAACTTGAACCTTGAGTGTGAGAGGTGGGTGGAGCCCCCTTTATTCTTTTTGGTGTTCATTTTTTTGGGATGCATGTGCCTGCAAGTTGAAGGTGGTGCGGCGACGGAATAGGTTGGGTATCTATTGAGAAATATTAAGATACATATAATTGTTTTTGCGTGTGTGGGTGGCGGCTCTTCTTGAAGATTTCTTTTCCTTCTTAGTTAGATCGGTCACGGCTAGGGGTTTGATTGATTGTTTGTTTTGTGAGTTCTCAACCATGGATTCTTGCCCGTGCATGGCTCTATTACGGATCCCATGTTCATGGAGGCTGCTATCTTTGATGCTGTTTGTCTTATCTGGCTCGCTTCATGTGGCGATGGCTCACCGGTGTCACCACTTCTTTCAGTTGGCACGATTCACAAGTTCGAAGGCTTTGATAGGGCCGGTTTTGTCACAGCCTCGATCGTGTTACAGTGAGTGTTGGGGTCTCTGTGCATGGTTCAGTTCAAAGCTCTGGACTACTGGCTCAGGGTAATAAGTCTTATGCGGACCTCTTCAAGACTTCTCATTCTTTGCCTAGAGGTAAGGCTATTGTTGGGAGGTGGATCCATATGTGGGCAGTTCCTTGCCTCTGTCATCTATTAGGGCTCTTCTTATACGAATCTTTTTATGGCTACCCCGATTCAGGAGGATAATGTTCCCAGTCCTTTAATTCTTTCGAAAAAGGGTGGTTATGTGGCTATTTAGGTGGATCCCTCTGCTTATAAGTCTAGATTAGAGGTTTGTAAGTTTTCTCATTGGTCGGGTTATCCTTTCTAGTGGTGAGAAGCCTTGGAAGTTGGTTGATCTTAAAGTCAAGATGCAGTCTATTTGGAAGTTAAACTCTGTTTGGAGGCTGATTTCTTTAGGTAAGGGTACTTTCAGATTCTGTTGAATTCAGATGTTGACAAGAATATGGTTTGGAGTTTGGGGCTCTTAATCTCAAACCAGGTGTTTTACGGCTTCAGCCTTGGATTCCAGATTTTAATCCGGCATTACCTAAGTCTTCAAATGCTCAGGTTTGGGTCCGTTTTTATGATTGTCATGGGAATATTGGCATCCGAAGATTATTTTCGATTTAGCTAGAGGGATTGGAGTGCCTTTACGGTTGGACAGGGCTACTGTGGAGGGTGATTTTGGACATTTTACGCGTGTTCTAATGGATATTGATGTGTCTACTGTGCCTCCGTCTTCTTTGCTTCTTGAGAGGGATGATTCTCATAGTTCTTTCATTTTGGTGGAATATGAGAATCTCCCAGCTTTCTGTTCTACTTGTTCATCCATTGGTCATTTTCCCAATGTTTATCATTGGAACAAGTCCGACAAGGGGATTTCTATTAGTTCTAGTAAGCCCGATTCAACTAGAGATGGTCCGGCCACGGTTGTTGCGGATGAGGGGTTTCAGGTTCCTCACAAACATGCTCCTAAACTGGTTTTTCCTCAGGCAGAAGTTCCAATTTCTAATATCCTCAGACCCTCACAAACATGCTGATTTAGGGTCTCTGGATTCAGTTGTGGTTCATTTTTTGGCAGGTTCAGATATGATTTGGGTATGGTTTCTTCTGTTAGTCTTGTTGATTCGCCATGTTTAACTACTTTGGTGGCTCTTACTACTTCGGTGGTGGCTGCTCAGGTCGTCGGTCCTAGCAGGTGGGGCGGAGTGAGGATTCTCTTATTGGTGTCCCTATTCATTCCTCCAGCTGGTGCTCTTTTTTCGATCTCCTCAGCTGTTTCAATGGTTGGGCAAAGGTCGAAGGTTGGTAGGGATTCTATTTCTTCGTTGGTTTCTTTGCTCAACCATTTTCTTCTTCAGTGGTTTCGGTTGATGAGTTGGACAATAGGGTGGTACAGTTTCTCCTTCGGTTGAAAGGGTTGAAAGGGTTGTTTTGAGGAATGGATCTGGATCTTCATGTTCCCCTATTTTGGATGTGGACTCTGATGTTCGGGTACAGGGTCTTAATCGTTCGTTGTTTGATTCCCAAGCTGAACTTCGCCCCATTGCTGATTCTTCCTAGGCTAACCAGGTTGAGGAAGAAGAGTTAGATGATACTACTATTACTTACAGGTCCACTAGGATTACACGTAGACTGGCTTCTTATAAGTCTGGGTCCCGGGCTTTTTCAAGGGTTTCTGATGATTAGTGTCCTATATTTGATTTGTCGTGGATTGGTTAGGTTCTTCGAGTGGGTTCTCAGAGATCTGAGTTGACTACATGGGTCGGGAGTCTTTTCATTTTTTTGTTGTTTTTGTTTCTTGTGTAACCTGCGCACCACTTTTCTAGTGTTTTTGTGGTTGGTTTGGCCTTTGCTACTCTTTGTACTTTTTTTATTTTTATTTTTTTTATTTTTAATATATAGTTTTATTGATTGAAAATTAAAAAAAAAAAGGATAATAAGTATTTTAAATTCAAACTTAAATTCAAATACTTAGATAATTGATTTAGTAAAAATAAAATAATCCTATTATTTTATCTTCACCTAAATCCAAATATCAACTAACACCCTACATTTATTAATCGCATAATTAAATAATCTAATTATTTAATTAATTTAATCATTAATATTTATTAATTAAATAATCTCATTATTCAATTAATTCCCAAATATATACGTGTCACTTTCGTAACATAATTAATCAGACAGTCCAATTAATTAACCGTGACCCTTGTTACCTAAATCGATCGGGCTAGCAAGGGGACCTAATGGACCAACAGTATTTTGAGTTCCAATAATCCTTAAAAATAATTAATTAAACTCTTTAATTAATATTTCATGATTATTAACTTCAGTGTTATTCCACTAAAAACCCAAGCTGCACTCTCTCAACTGTAGACGTTTTTACACAAACCAATAACTTTCGGTGTCCATTGATATAGCTATTACATATGGTATAATCCTCCGCATATAGTTCATAATTAGAGCTGGGTCATAATGTCCGTTATACCCCTCTATTATATCTATCTTTCCTTTAAGTACCATTGATTCTCTAATGAACAATAAATCCTACATTCCTTATGGAATTAGGAGAGCGCTCATATTGTTCAAGCCCTGAATCAACCATTAAGGGAACTACCATCTACTTCTCGCAAGAAGGAGTGGATTCCACTATTGTGTACAAACCTTCCCAGCCACAAGCCAAACCGTGATCCCAACATACGAGCATATTGATCAGGAATGCAACTCCGACCTCACCCATGGTATATCAAAGACTCGATCTAACCTGAAGGAGTCGATAAGACACTCAGGATTAAGATCACCCACATATAGCCATCATTAGTTAATATATATGAATCTCATCGTTAAACGGATCTTAGTGAGAGATTCATATAGATCATAGCTCAGTCCTATATGATCACATCATACAAGGTGCCTTCATTCTCATATCTCCATATGAATGATCCATGATAGGATCACTGTACACTACGAAATAGACCGCAGCTGTAGATTAACCACAAATAAAGTACCCAGCTTTATTTGCTATCTGCAGACTCTTTAGATTGCTCGTTTCAAACTGCATCCAACTGTATATGACACTCATATACTCGGTTTGAAATTACATCTGACAATCTTGGATGTTAAGTGCACATGTTATATATATAAGTATGACACAAAATAAATGAATATACTACTTCTTTTATTTATGTTCAAATTATATTTACAAATTACAAGCTTTAGGGCAAAAACCCCCAACAATCTCCCACTTGCACTAAAGCATGTGAGTCATGTCTCGTAACCCTAGACCTTCTAGGTGACATTCAAACACTTTAGCCGGTAAGGTCTTCGTAAATGGATCAGCATGATTGTCTTGTGAGGCTATCTTGGTGACGATCACATCTCCTCTCTGCACTATCTTTTTAATGAGATGATACTTTCTCTCTATATGCTTACCTCTCTTGTGGCTTCTTGGTTCTTTGGAATTAGCCACAACACCACTGTTATCACAATAAAATGTGATTAGCTTATCCAGATCTGGAACAACTTCCAGATCGCTCAAGAACTTGCGGAGCCAAACAGCCTCTTTAGCAGCTTCACAAGCAGCTACATATTCGGCTTCCATGGTGGAATCAGCATTACAAGATTGCTTAATACTCCTCCACACAATGGCTCCACCACCAAGGGTGAATACTGATCTAGACGTGGATTTCCTAGAATCCCCGTCTGACTAAAAATCAGAATCTGTATATCCTAACGGGATCAAATCCTGTCCAGAATACACTAACATATAGTTTCTCGTTCTCCGAAGATACTTGAGAATAGTCTTGATAGCAAGCCAATGATCTAATCCTAGGTTGGACTGGTATCTACTGGCTACTCCCACTACGAAGCAGATGTCCGGTCTCGTGCATAACATAGCATACTTGAGACTACTACCTACTACTGACGCATAGGGAACACGTCTCATATCCTCAACTTCTTGAGGTGTCTTAGGACACCGTTCCTTAGACAAGTTAACTCCATGTCTGGATGGTAAATTACCTTTCTTGGAGTTCTGCATTGAAAATCGCACAAAATCTTATCGATGTACGATGCCTGAGACAGTGCTATGAGTTTGTTCTGACGATCCTTTATAAGTTGGATTCCTAGAACATAACTCGCCTCTCCCAAATCTTCATTTGGAATTGGCTAGCCAGCCAGCCCTTTACTTCAGATAATACCCCTACATCATTCCCAATTAGTAGGATATCATCTACGTAAAGAGCTAAGAAAACTACCTTATTGTCAATGATGCACTTGTAGACACAAGGCTCATCAACGTTTTGCTCAAAGCCATAGGTTTTGATCACATCATCAAACCTTATGTTCCAAGATCTAGATGCTTGCTTAAGTCCATAAATGGATCTTTGCAACTTGATAACGTTTTGCTCTTGATCTAGAGACACGAATCCCTCTGGTTCCATCATGTAAATGCTCTCTTCAAGATTGCCATTCAAGAATGCAGTCTTGACGTCCATTTACCAAATTTCGTAATCAAAATAGGCAGCAATGGATAAGAGAATCCGAATAGACTTAAACATGGCTACTGGCAAGAAGGTCTCTTCATCGACCCCCTTTTTTTGGGTATAACCCTTGGCCACTAGCCTTGCCTTGAAGGTCTCTACCTTCTTGTCTACTCCTCTCTTTCTCTTGTAGATCCACTTACACCCTATGGGTTTCACCCATCCGGTAAGTCTACAAGTTCCCAGATTGAGTTAGAGTACATGGACTCTATCTCGAGATTCATGGCTTTAAGCCATTCCTCTTTATCAGGATCTTCCATTGCATTCTTAAATTTCAATGGATCATCCACACTTTCAGCAAAGACAACATCTTGTCCCGCACT
>JAUESC010000248.1:0-21000 GCA_030490815.1 Acer saccharum | reverse complement strand
AAAGAATAATCTAACACTCCTTTTTGTCTTAGTAGAATAAAAAGCTCTCTATGAATGAAGAAGAAGAAGAAAAAAAAAGAATCTCAAGCACCAAGCATTTTGTTGGCCGAAATCTATAAGAGCACTTATATATGTGGCCAAATTTTCATTCTTCTTTTCTTTAGGGTGGCCAAATTCTTCATTTGTTTCTCCTAGGGTTGCCGCAATTTTCCTCTACAAAAGAGGAGTTGTGTTGCACCCAAATACACATGTCATTTAAGACTTCAAACCCTAATCCAACTCATTGATCTTTTATTCTTTTATTTTGAATAAATAAAAAGACTCCTTATTTGATTAAATAAATAAAATTAATTATTTATTTCCTTATCAAACAAGTCTTTTACTTTTAGGAAAGATTTGTTTCTTTAATTAAACAATTAATTAATAAATTAATTAATTCTTATTTAATTAAAACAAATGAAACAAAATAATATATTAGGTTAAAACTTTAACCTTGCCGCCCCACTTGAATAAAATTGGGCCTAATATTATTTTTTTATTTCATTTAATCCATTGGACTTTAAATAAAAAGCCCACATGTGAACCAGACCCATTCTTACTAAAAGAAACAAGCCCACATGTCTTTCATTAATATATTAATATAATTGAGCAGCCCATTACTAAAATAATGTGCAAATTATATTCTTAATATATTAAATGCAATTCTAGATGGACCCTTAAATTGGTCCAGTAGAATATATCAACTGATCCATGCAAGTCCGTGTGGATTGGGGATCTTGGCGGGCCATCTAAATTTAAGCTTCAATAGACATAACCTAATCACAATCAACAAATGATTCACTTAGGTCCGATCCATTAATTTTAACTCATTCCACTAAAGAGCTAAAACTGAACTCTTAAATAAAGATAGAAAAGGAAGATGCTCCTCATTCATACCCTAGACAATCATATTGGAGATAGTGTATCCTCGTGATTAATATCAGTAATCGCCAAGAGTTCATAGACCGCCTATAACTCTCCAAGTTACCATATTTACTCATATGACCACGTTTTGAACTTGGATATTTTGACTTGTCCAGAAGCCATGTTTTCAATAGACACTATCGAAAACTCAACGTTGAGATTTAATATCCAATTACCTCAAAACATCCATATGATGATATTATACTCTCATTTAATTAAATGGAGCCACGATGTTCATATCTATAAATGAAGTCCTCTATCGATTAACAAATGAATATCACCAAACTATCGAGGATAGACTATGCGATATAATCGTACTCATTGATAACTCAAATGATATCACTTGCAACCATAAGTCCATCATTTATCTCAGGATTGAGATAGACTCTCCGATTGTCCTGATAATGAAAAGACTTTTATCTACTGACGGTTATAGATAAAGTATTTCATTGTGATCCAGTTCAATGCACCCAGTGCACTAGATCCTTTTGCTCGAAGACACTCCGATGATTTTAGACCCATCATATCTCATTTGATCCCACTCAAATGCTAGCAAAAGAATTCTACAACTTTAACAAGATAAAGGTGCCCAACCTTTAACTTAAGTTGTGAACATTATTCAAGACTAACTAAAGAATTGTGTCTACCACATACATATCCAGATGTACGAACAATTCTTCTTTTCCCATAGTCTTTAGACCTTATGATTATTTACTTTGACAATTATAATATTAAACTATAAATGCTATACGATTTGTTAAACCAGAAATCACTTTATTAATATGAAAAAGATTGTTAATTACAACATTACACTCTTGCTATTGAGCATAATCCTAACACTCGGTGCTTGTTTCAACCCATATAGAGCCTTCTTGAGGCGATAGACATGAGAGGGGTGGTGTGGATCCACAAACCCCTTGGGTTGTTCAACAAACACTTCCTCATGCAATAAGCCATTGAGGAAGGCACTCTTGAGATCCATTTGATGTAACTTGAACTTGTACACACAAGAAATGGATAAGAGAAGCCTTATGGACTCAAGGCGGGCAACGGGAGCAAAAGTCTCCTCAAAGTCAATACCCTCAATTTGAGAGTACCCTTGTGCAACAAACCTTGCCTTGTTTCGCACAATGTTGCCATCCTCATCGGATTTGTTCCTAAACACCCATTTAGTGCCTATGACATTAGTGTTTCTAAGTCTAGGAACAAGAGTCCAAACCTCATTTCTCTCAAATTAGTTTAGCTCTTCTTGCATGGCAAGAACCCAAAACTCATCTTCCAAGGCTTCATCAACCTTTTTGGGTTCTATTTGAGAGGTATAACAAGTGTAGCTAATTTGATTAGCTATTTGACGCCTAGTCCTAACGCCCTCTCTATCATCTCCAATGATATCATCCTTATCATGGAGCTTTCTAACCCAAGGAGCGGGTTCATTAGAGTCCAAAGGAGGAACTCTATTAAGAGGCAAATCATCCTCTTCATCTTGGTTTGACTTCACACCACTTGAAGTCTCACCACTTTCCTTCAAAGGAAGGTCATTCACCTCACAAACATCCTCCTCATGGTCATCATGTTTGGGCCTACAATCATCAAAGACAACATTTGATGATTCCATAACACTTTGAGTCTTTAGATTAAAAACTCTATAGGCCTTGCTATTAAGTATATACCCAATGAAAATACCCTCATCACTCTTGGCATCAAACTTGCCAAGTTGATCCCGGTTATTTAGTATATAGCACTTACTCCCAAAGATGTGGAAGTAGCTCACATTGGGTTTTCTAACCTTCCATAACTCATAGGATGTTTGTTTAGTCCCGGGCCTAAGGAAAACTCTATTCCCTATGTAGCAAGCCGTATTGATGGCTTCGGCCCAAAGATTTCTAGGGACTTTGTTGCTAAGCAACATCACACGAGCCATCTCTTGGAGGACTCTATTCTTCCTCTCAACAACACCATTTTGTTGAGGAGTCCTAGGTGCCGAAAATTCATGGGAAATGCCTAAGCTATTGCCTATTGCAAAAGTTTTCAAACTTAGCATTTTCAAATTCTTTCCCATGATCACTTCTAATTTTCTTAATGCTTTTAATGTGAGAAGTTTTCTCATTTTGAATTTTGACACAAAGCATTTTGAATTTCTCAAAGGCTTCGGACTTTTCTCTAGGGAAGTAAGTCCAAGTAAACCTAGAGAAGTCATCAACAACAACAAGAATGTACCTTCTACCACCTAAAATTTCGGTTTGAATGGGACCCATAAGGTCCATATGGATGAGCTCCAATGGCTCTTTGGTGGAGAGGTATTTGCCTTTCTTGTGCACGCTTTTAGTTTGCTTTCCTTGTTGACAAGGTCCACAAACTCCCTCAACCTTTTTCCCAAACTTGGGAAGGCCCCTAACAACATTCAACCTATCAAGGACTTTCAAGTCCCTATAATTCATATGGCCAAGTCTTTGGTGCCACACCTCAATTTGCTCACTAGTAGACAAGTTACAAGAGATGAGATTAGACTCAAGACAATAACAATTGTCACTTGATCTCTTGCCTTTCAACAAAACTTGCCCATTTTCCTTAAGAATAGAGCAATCAACTTTTCCAAACATAACCGAAAGCCCTTCATCACTTAAGTGTGATATACTAATGAGATTGGCTTGCAAGCCATCAACATAAAGAGCATTGGGCAAGGAGGGTAAACCGGGAATAGATATATTACCTTCCCCTATGACTTTTTTCTTAGATCCATCACCAAAGGTGACATACCCACCATCCTCCATCACAAGAGATTCAAAGAAACTCTTGTTTCCGGTCATGTGCCTAGAACACCCACTATCAAGGTACCAAGTGTTAGAGGCATTTGCTTTTAAGGCAACTTAGGCCACATAGCAATAATAGTCATCATGTCTACTCATCCTAGGTGAAACATGGTCATTCCTAGGAGCCATTGGTCCATTAGCTCTAAAATTCCTAGGTGCATGCATTGTGGCTCTTCTAAGCATATTTTTCTCAATCATACTTTCTCTTCTACACAATTTAATATACTTAAGGCAATTAGGCCTAATATGGCCTTCATTTCCACAAAAATGGCAAGTGGGAGTAAAGTAGGAATTCATACCATAGCCTTGAGCAAACATTTGTGGCCTCCTTCTATTTTGAGTTGCTATTGGATGTTGAGGCAACTCTCTCCTTTGTGGTTGAGCCAAGTTGGCATGTCTTCTAGGTTGAGTATGAAAGATCCCATGTTGAGCTTGTGGGATCCTTTGTTGTGGAGGTCTAGGTTGTGGGGGTCTTGGTTGAGGAGGTCTTGGTTGTGGAGCTCTAGGTTGAGGAGGTCTTGGTTGTGGAGCTCTAGCTTGTGGTGGAGCTCTTGTTGGAATCCTTGCTTGTGCTTGCTTGGAGGATTCAGAATCCTTGCTTGTGCTTGCTTGGAGGATTCACCAACTTCAACCCACTTGGTTGATTGTTGAGAGGTTTGAGCATTATCAACCTCCTTGCTCTTGACAAAAGTTGTCTTCTTCAAGGATGTGGCTTCCATTTCTTCCACATATCCTAACCCCTTCTTGTCACTAGGACTCTTCCCACAAGATAGCATCTTGTCAAGCTTCTCGGTTCCGGAAGTTATCTTAGCAATCAACTCTTTTGCTTCCATGAGCTCTTTCCTCAAGCTTTGTTCACTTTTCTTAACCAAGACTAACTCCATCTTCAACCCTTCTTCTATCTCTTTTGCCTTACTCATTTCCTTGCTCAAATGAGTCACTTTGGATGTCAACTCAAGCTTCCCCCCTTTCAACTTTTGTATCTCATTTTTCTTTTTCAATCTTGAGTTCTCAAAGAATCTCATGAAGTCATCATAGTCCATCTCTTCATCAAACTCAAAATTTGATGTTGAGGAGTTACTCCCACCATTTGAGTCATTTTCATCTACTTCTTCTTGCTTGTCCTCTTCCTCTTCCTCTTCCTCTTCTTTATCACTCATAACTTCATTGCTATTGTGAGAGGATGAAAAAGCAATGAAGTTGGCAACTTGGTCTTCCTCATCATCCGAAGACTTGTCTTCATCTTCTAGGTCATCACTATCACTCCAAGTAACCGCCATGGCTCTTCCTTTCTTCTTTTTCAAATTAGCACACTCCGGAGCAATGTGTCCAAACCCACTACACTCATAGCATTGGACACCCTTCTTGTGGTCCTTCTCTTGAGCTTGCTCCACTTTCTTGAAAGGAGCCTTCTTCTTTATAAACTTTCCCTTGGAGCCAAACCCTCTCTTCTCAAATCTCATAAATTGCTTGAACTTCTTTGCCATCAAAGCAATTTCTTCATCCGAGTCTTCTTCATCCTTCTCAACCTTGACACTCTTCAAGGCAAGACTCTTTTGCTTCTTTGGAGGTGTAGTTGTAGGACCTTTCCTAGACTCATAGGCCAAGAGCCTTCCAATAACTTCACTTGGCTTCATTCTTGAGTAGTCACTATTTTCCTCCAATGCCGTCACTTTGGATTCAAACCTCTCGGGAAGTGACCTCATGATCTTTTGCTTGATTCTTCTATCTGAGTAGGGATCACCAAGTTGGTGACTTTGGTTCACTATATCCATGAGCCTCACTTGGAAGTCATTGAAGCACTCATCATCCTCCATCCTTATGGTCTCAAATTGTGTTTGAAGAACTTGGAGCTTGGAATCCTTAACCACATCGGTTCCTTCATGAGCCGTCTCTAATATGTCCCAAGCTTCCTTTGCTATCCTTGTAGTTTGAATGAGCTTGTATTGGTTGTCATCCATGGCACATAGGATTGCATGCATGGCTTTGTTGTTCCATTTTGAAGCCTCAAATTCTTGTGGAGTCCATTGTGCCTTCGGCTTGAGGACTTCCTCTCCACCTCCCGTAGGAGTCATCATAGGTGGAGTGTATCCATCTTCAATCGCCATCCATGCCCGGTCATGAATTTGACTCACATAAGCTTCCATTTTACCCTTCCATGAGGCGTAATTGACCCCGGTGAGCAAGGGGGGTCTTGTGCTAGAGGCACCCTCACCTCCCATTCCATTTCCACTCATTGTGTTTGGGTTTGAATGAAATGAATGCACACAAATAAGCTAAGCACACACAACAATGCAAACAAATGCAAGAGACTCTAACAAGAGCAAGGGATCTCCTAATTATGTTAAGGAACCCGCTCTGATACCAATTGAAAATAAATATAAACGTGTCCTAAATTAATCTAGAGGGGGTGAATAGATTTTAAACATTTTTTACCCAATTTTTTGAGATTAGTCCAAATTACGAAAATGCCCCAATCTAGTCAATATACAAAAGCAAGCAAGCAAACAAGTGCGGAAATTAAAGGACACACAATATTTACGTGGAAACCCACACGGGAAAAAACCACGGGCTGTTATGTGCGCCACACGAGAACCTCGAATCCACTATTTGCAAATACGATTACAAATTAGGTTGACCACATCACACCTAAATTTACTAATCCGTCTTTGCTACCCGCGGGCCTTTAATAGTGACTCTAGTTCCTTGCTTGCAAACTACCTAAGAGGTAAATACAAGACTTGTCTCTAAAGTGAAGAGATAACACAACCTAAGGTGAATATGTGAAATACTCAAGATGCTAAAAATGCAAGGTTAGACATTTAAGCTTATCTAGGCATGGATGAACATGTTAAACATCCCTAGATATCATATTACTAGATGACATGCATAAAACAACACCAAATAAGCAACCAAAGACCTATATGCATTATCTATCACAAAACAACTCACAAACCACAATAAACCAATCTTGAAGCTAAGTCAAGTCATAAAGATGCAATCTTGAATCAATTCAAGTGATAAAAACGCTATCTTGTAAAGCAAGAACATATAGATATGAGAATGATGTTCTAGATACAAGTTATGTGAGCAAAACTAAAAACCCTAAATGAAATCAACCTAGAATCATACTAGATGATGAATGAAAGATGCAAGATGAAGGGTTTTTGTGATTTTGAAGCTTAAAGATGAAGTCTTGATACCTTGAAGTGGAAGATGCTCAAGAGGCTCTCAAATGTGTAATTTTTGGTGTAAAAAACGAGCCAAGGCTGTCAAGACATATATAAATGGGATCCAAGTGAAGTGACATCGTTTTGGAAAAGTGGCCTGGAAATGCCTTGGGCGCTGTACAGGTCACTGTACGTAGGGCGACCTGAACAGCGCCTAAAGAAGAATATGAACGGTTATCTATATGGGCGCTGTTCAAAAGAGCGCTCTTGAACAGCGCCTGAACAGCGCCAAGATTCTGATCTTGCTCGGCCAAGGTGGGGCGCTGTACGTACAGCGCTTTCGTACAGCGCCTACACAAAAATGCATCAGGTCTGATGCAAAAAAATGACCCATTCCATCAGGTCAGAAGGGGGTGCTGTTCGTACAGCGCCTTGTAGGGTGCTTTGAACAGCGCCCTTTGCAACAAAAGTACTCCTAAGACTAATGCATGGCAAGGCTTTGGGAATATAAGAATGCAATCATCAAAACATGCAAAAATGTGAGTGTGTGCAACTACATCTCTTCAAAATAGAGTAAGTCAAGAAATCTACCTTCCTTGAAGCTCTTGATCACACAATGAGGTTTTCTTCCATTCTAAGCTACCCTTACATATAGAACCCCATTGTGATTTTGCCAACGAAATACGCCAATCAAAAGTGAGGCACTTACAGAATACATGCCAACACAAATTATAAACCTAACAATCTCCCCCTTTGGCAAATTCCATGTCAAAACCCCTAAACTTATACTAAAACAATTACAAAGAAAATTTGGTCACAATGAGTACAATGAGTTACACATATAGACACAAATTAAAACAACAAGTCTTGAACTTCATCTTGGTCTTCTCTTGATATCATCTAAAATAAACTTAAAAGCATAAGAATATCCAAGAGACAACACATATGGCAATATACAACCTTAGGCAAGAAAATAAAAACATTTAAGCTCAAATAGATCATGTATGCTCCCCCTTAATACATACTATCCAACAAAGCATTCTTAGCCAAGATTCAACAAAAAATATTACATGCCATAAAGTTCAAACTTGATACCAAATATACTAAAACAAAAAAAAAAACAAAAAAAAAAAATGAGACTAAGCATGCTAGATATCTCCCACATCTCTCATATTTCTCCCCCTTTTTGACATGATATGAAGCCAAAGGGAAAGAGTAAGAAAATATACCTCAAGGAACTCTCTAGCCACTTGTGCCACCAAAGAAAGTATTACGGTTTGATGATCTCGCATAGTGCCTTGTTGTAGTTGCTTTTCCTTCCAATTCTTGATCATCTCATCTTGTACAACAATTTTGGCACTAAGATCTTCAATCTTCCTTTGTGACGCCTCAATCAATCTTCGTGACTCTTCAACCTCAATCTTCAATTGCATAGCCCAACTTGGAAGTGTAGGTGAGCAAGGAATATGGCTAGAATCAAAAGATTCACTAAATAGCCTAAAAGTATCACAAGACTTTCCTTTTTCCTTGTATGACATGCTTGTCACACGTTTCTCACTTAACTTTTCCAAGGGAGGAAGTATCACATCATCATCAAGAGTCTTCACTCCTTTAGCTAAGCACATTTGAGTAATAAATCCCGGAAAAGCTAATTTCTTATCCAATCGACTTGTGCAAGCCGCAATCTCAATTTGTTCCACAAGCAATTCACCAAGATTTATAGGTTTGTTAGTCACCAAGGCATACACAATCTTGATTTTATCTCTATTAAGCTCGGAAGCATTAGTAGAAACAACAAGATTGGAGCAAACAAATAAATGCCAAAAAAACACTCACTTTGGTTAGCTCGCCTTGTCTAATAAAAGCACGTTTCCCCCACATAAAATTAACATCATCACAAAGAGTTTTACCCATTAAATCAAGGTTTTCCAAGATATCAACATTAAGGAAATCCGACTCAATATCATAGGGCAAGTCTAGAAATTCATTCAACTTCCTAGCACAAACTCTAAAAACAACTTTCCTTATGTTCAAAATGGCACTAGTCACGGTAGAACTTTCTTTGTAAACATGATAAAATTCTATAACCATGGTTTCATTAGAAACTCCTAACATGTCAATCCAAGAACCCCAATTTCTATCCATAAGCACCTTATAAACATAAGAACCATCACAAGAGTTCAAATCTATACCTCTTTCTTGAATGATCTTCTTGCAACCAAATATTCCCAAATCCTTCACATTGTTGGCTTTGGAAACCTTGGTAGAAAATGAAGGTTTAGACTTGTCAACGGGAATAGAAGAAACGTTACCACCAACCTTCTTCACCTTACCCATGATCTTGTAACACAAAAACACTAAAAACAAAAAGTGAGAGGAAACATAGAAACAAATTAGTAACCAATAAACATATACAAAGGCAAAACATTATATTCAACAAATCATCATGCATATAAGAATTTATCATAGCATCTCCATGATTTATCAAAAATAAGAATAATGCCAACAAACAACAACCTTGAAGAACATGTGAACATGTCATAAAAGAGAACAAAAATTTAGCATATTATGCTCCCCCTTGACAAGTGCCTAATCTAAAATCAAGATAGACAAATGTTCACAAAATCACCACACAATCACATCACAAGCAATTTTATTATATTTGCAAATAAGCTTCATATATCCAAGAGAGTTACATCAAGATTTTCAATCACTCTCATATGTCTTCAAAAATCGCTAAAGTATCAAAATACTAAATAAGCAAAAGTGAGTGTGTGAAGATTTTGCTTTAAGTATATGAAAAGAAGTAGTTTGATAATCAAACATGCAAACAATTTCAACATCTATTCATCTTAGGCCTTTCCATAAAAAGGTCAAACCGGTTATCATCCGAAATTTTTCTTATAAAGAGAATAGATTTCAACATGTGAGCGTGTGTGTGCATGTGGCTCGTCAACCCATTTCTATTTGTCAACCCGAGCTCATTTGATTATTCAACTATACTCCATAAGCCTTTTTATTTATTTATTTAGGCTTGAATCAAATGATTTTTTTTATAATTCAATTCAACACTTCTTTGATTTTTCTAACAAAAAATATATACTTCTCATGGCGGCTTTCACTCATCACAATGGCGTAGCCCTTTCCTACATTGGGCGACTGCACAACCAAGGTGTGTAGCCCTTTCTATGAGGGTGCTCATTGAGTTCTATGTTGCCGAAGCAAATGGATACCAACCATTGGTCATTTTTAAATGTACTAGTCCTTAGGACTTCAAGGTGTATCCAAAGCTAACATCAATCAAGCTCAACATACTTAACAAGACATACAAGAGAAGCAAAGTGCATTTTTTAAACCAAAATTTAAGGCTTAAAAGCATATGATCAAGAAGCAAGTAAAGAGACTTACTTAAGATCTCTACTTCTCAAGAGAGTAGCTATCAAAGAATATGAAGCTCACATTATTCAAAAATTAGCCACTCAACAATCATACAAGAAACAACACACATCATGAATAAGATCAATGTGAACACTTATCACCAAAAGATCTTAAACTAGCAAATGTCAAAGAGGACCATATAAACACTATACTAGTTCTCAATTATGACATGCTTCATGGATGTGATACAAACAATGAGTTGATAGATGAAAAATCAAGTAAGCAAGCAATATGATATAGAGATACCTTCGCAAGCTATTTTCATTAAATACAATGCCTTCACCCTTTTTCTGAGTCCTCTTGGCTTGTAAGTCTTAATGACTACAAGTTATAGGTGTGTCGATTCCAAGAGACTAAAGACAATGTAATCCAACTCAAACAACCAAAAAAATGACTTTCTCTAAAAGCCTTTAACATTAATGTCACCATATAGATTCCAAAAAAAAACTTCTCAAAAGTTAATCAACAAATTTTACAATCATAACAATCAATGTGAGATAGCTAAGTTCATGTCAAGTTGTAAAGATATAAAGCAAACAAGCTAAGCTTCTTAACAACAACACTAGTCTTAAAGCTAACTCACATGTGCAACTTACACTAATGGTAAGAGCACTCACCCTTGACAAATTTTGTCTTGGGTGGACATACACGAACATCATCAAGATTCTCTTTGACAACAATGTTGAACCTAGAGTAAAGTTCTTCCACAACTTGATTCACAATAATATCATTAATACTCTTTTTCTCAACATTGTTAGCAACACATGCATTGTCAAATTTTGAAGGATATGCATTCTTCACCTTCCGGACATTCTTAACATGTTTTGAGAGGTTATCATGGTTTCCATATTCAAAAGCTTTAGCATGCATAAGATGAGGTCCAATCTCTCTATTCCTAGATGCATTTTCTATGTTGCAATATTCAATAAATTTATAGCACTTGGGCTTGATATGGCCTATGGTATTGCAAAAATGACATATGGGAACAAAAGGAGAGATTTTACCTTCCGAAGTTGGAGAAGCACAAATGGGAGTTTCAAGGGGTACCTTATTCTTCAACTTGTTCTTCTTCTTGGAATGTCTCTTCTTAGGAATTTTTTCTTCAACAATGACTTCGCTTGTAGGAAATGATGCTTCTATGAGCTTCTCCTCAACTACCGCGTCACTTGAGCTTCCTAAGGACAAATTAGAGATGATCCTATCCTTTTCAAGCGCAATACCCTCAACTTCACAAAGCTTCTTGGCAAGAGCATTCTTTTCACCCAAGAGCCTACGAGTTGTAGCAACAAACTTGTTAGGTTTATAGTTTGTGTTGGCATTAATTCCATATCAAAACGTGTTTCTCTTGTAATGTTTAGTGGTTCGTACTTTGAAGAATTAAGAAGACGAATGATATCTCAACCACAATTCATTCAAGAAGCCAGCATTTAAGAGATTTGTGCATCATTGTTCAACAAAGGTAATAAAGGACCTCATATCTCTTACAAGGCTAGGCACACACACACACACATGGCATTCTTGTGTGTTCCTTCATGATTAAACATCAATTATGTATCACTTTCACACACATGACAAAATATGCTCATGCATTCATACTATATTGGTAAAACTTTGTTTATTGCATTTTCTAGGACTATGTCCGGAAACTAGCATATGTGTGTCTTTATGATTGTATGTTTCCGTATTTTTGTATTTGGACTTGAATATGATCTATTATGATTCCTTATTGAGTTCCGGTCGTTTTGGTTACTCATTCATTTAATTTCGAGTCCAAACGATGTAGCTATGCTACTTTTCGTTCTCATTCATTGAGTTGACTTCATCATCGTTTTCCGAGATGATTTCTCAACCATTTTTCAAAGTTGTGTAGTCATCATCGTGCATGAGAGAGTCACGGTTCGTAATCTGAAAATGGATTTGAAATCGGAGTTCGGATGCCCAAGATACGGGCTGAAGAACCGAGGGAGCGCGTGAGAAGTTGGTGCAGGCCGTGAGGCCACTTGGCCTGGCCGTGAGGGAGGCCGTGGGCCCCACGGCCAAGGGGGCTCTCTGCCCCCATGAGGCCCACGCGCCCCCCACGGCTAGGGGTGATGTGGCCTCACCTGATTGGCCCGGAATTCTTCTCTCTCCTTGTAAGGATTCCCATATCTTGATTGGCTTATTTCGTGGACAAACCACGTGTTGGAGATTGTTTGTAAGGGTAGCTTAAGTGATTGTTATTCAAGCTCAAGACCCTCTCATGTCCTCAAGGTTGATAAGCACCAAAGGTAAACTTCTTTGTGCTTAACTTGCTTTGAAGAGATTAGTTGCACACACACATTCACATCTCATGCATAATTCATTCTCTTGTATGTTGTGTATGTGTTGTTATTATGTGCTCATTAATGTTCATTAACATCTCTTCTTGCATGCTTTACATGATTGCATCTTGTATGACCAATGCCATGCCATGCATGTTCTTGAGATTTCATACTTAGTGTCAGGCGCTGTACAAAGCACTGTTGGAAGCGCTGTTCGTACAGCGCCCAACCTGACCTGGTCGAAAATGCATTTTTAAATGCATCAGGTCTGATGCAATTTTGGAAGGCACTGTACAAAGCGCTGTTCGTACAGCACCCCTCTATTTTCCCGAGAGAACAGAGTAGGGGCGCTGTACGGGCGCTGTACAGGCGCTGTACAAGGGGCACTCTACGTACAGCGCCCAAGGCAAAAATAGGTGTAACTTATTCAAAACGACCACACTTTGTTTTGACACCCTATATGTATGCCACTTTGACTTTAGGTCAAGTAAGTGAGTTAATTTTCTGATTTCATACTTAGAACATTTTTCAAGAGAAGAAAATTACAAAGAACTCACCTTTAACCACTCAAATCAAATCCCTTGTGCATCAAAGTTCATATTTGATCTTCTATGCCTTCATAGAATTGATCCATGCATGGTTTTGAATCATCACATCTTATTTGGTATGTTCTTCACTAATTTCATATTACTTTAGTGTTTTTCATATTAATACATCTCTTTAATTACTTGTATGCTTTTGATTATAGGCTAGATACAAGTTAGAGATTATTTGTGATGAAAATGATTGGGTGTTGTATTGTGATAGCTAATTAGGTTTTTGATTAATCTTGACTAGCTAAGTTATTTGACATGTCATCTAGCCATTTATATCTAGGATTGTTTTAATTGCAAAATCATTATCCTAGATAAGCATATAGAGTAACCTAGCTCTAATTTGCATTTTGAATATTCATACAGATTCACTTAGGTTGTTTCTCTTCATTGAGAAGTAAGTCTTGGGGCTAAGAGTGCTTAGGCCTCAAGCAAATTGGAATAGGGTTGCTAATAAAGGCCCGCAGGGTAGAAGTGAGGGGTTATAGACCGGAGTGTTAGACGAGGTCTACATATGTTGTAAACTTCATTTCAATTAGTGATTTCGAGTTCCGAGTTTGGTGCACTATATAGCCCGTGGTTTTTTTCCCAGTGGTTGGGTTTCCACGTATATATCTTGTGTTATTTAAATTCTGCACATATTACACTTGATATATTATTTTGACTAGTTAGGGGCATTTTCGTAAAATTGACTTGCATGCGAAAATTGGGTAATATTTGTTAAAATCTATTCACCCCCCCCCCCCCCCCCCCCTAGATATAATATATACTGATAACACACCTCTAGGACTTTCAATTGGTATCAGAGCAGGTTCCTAGATATACTTAGGTGATCCTAGCTCATTTTGGTGTGTTTTGCATTTGTGTGATTCTTTGATCATTCATACATCTTGCATTCATTCATCCATTCATTAAACACTATGAGTGGAATCGGTGGTTCAAATGAGGGTACTTCGAGCGTAAGGCCACCCCTCCTCACCGACATAAATTACTCCCAATGGAAAGGGAAGATGGAGGCATATGTGTGTCAAATCCATGATAGGGCATGGATGGCCATTGAAGATGGATATTCGCCTCCTATGATGACTCCCACGGGTGGAGGAGAGGAAGTACTCAAGCCTAAGGCCCAGTGGTCACCTGAAGAGTTTGAGACTTCAAAATGGAATAGGAAGGCATGGCATGCTCTTCTATGTGCAGTGGACGAAAATCAGTACAAACTGATTCAGAACACTAAGATAGCCAAGGAGGCATAAGACATCTTAGAGGTTGCACACGAGGGAACCGAAGTAGTGAAGGACTCCAAACTTCAAGTCCTCCAAACTCAATTTGAGACACTTAGGATGGAGGAGAATGAGTGCTTCAACGACTTCGAGATTAGGTTGATGGACATTGTCAACCAAAGTCATCAACTTGGTGACCCTTACTCGGATAGAAGGATCAAGCAAAAGATAATGAGATCTGTTGTATGTATAAATTCGCCAACCTGACACGTCATCAAAAGAGCTAACGAAAGACTATCACGTCACTCATTGACCGGGTTAAAAGAGGAAGTTTGACAAGTCAGAATGATAGAATAGCTTAAACCAAAAGGAAGTCAAAGATATGGTCGCTGAAGCTAAATACCTACTCGTCGAATGTAGAAGTGTGCTCGCCAAATATGCAATACCCAGAAAGTAAAGGTACTCGCTGGACCAGCACACTGGGCCTGAACCGACTCGGCAGAAACACAGAAATAAACCCTAAAACTTTTAGAAGACCCAGAACAACAAGTAATCATAAAAAGGAGAGTAGACCTGATCCGTGACAAGAAAGGATCCCAGTACGAATCAAAGAGGGAAACCTTTCACCCACACGGCTGAAAACAAGGGGAAACCCTAAGTAAAACATGTATAAATAGAACCACCTATTCCATGAGGAAGGGGTTCAAAAATCTAGAGAGAGAAAAGAGAGCAATTGTAAGAGAGATCTAAGCGTGTAACAAGGCAACGAAAACCTAGTATTATTCTTCTGCCCTCAAGGGCGCCGTGGTTTTTTCCCATTCAAGGGTTTTCCACGTAAAACTTGTCTTTTGCATGTGTTCTTAATTTTCTTATTTATATTAAATTGATATAATTGTTAAGTGCGTGGCAATCCAAATTTCACCGTCAACAATTGGCGCTAGAAGGAGGGGGAATTTGAACAGAAACTTCGAGGGACCCTTGCGAATCAGACAGCATGAACAACGACAGCGACAGAGATGGTAACTCCAGCAGAGATTTAATTGTTGAACCAACTGCGCCGACGGGAGACAGGGCAGTGACAATCGGGGAACAATCAGCAGCAACACCAGGAACTAGGGCGGCTGATCCCGGGATTCTGCAGCACTTCCAAGCTGCATTGGTAAACTTAATCAGCGAAGCCAGCAAAATAGGACTTTCGCTCCCCATAGGGTTAGGAGTTTCATCTCCTTACGAGTTAACCACCCCTGGAATCCATCCACCCGGAAGGCTACGATCAGAAGTTCACATCGCAATTCCCGATACTCAAGCAAGACAATCCACTAAGGAGACCCCCCAGGACCACACTGAGGATTTCGAGGGGAGAAAACAAAGGAAGGGAAAAGGTGTGATGAATGAAGAATCCAGGGAGGAACGAGACCAGGTGCGAACACATGGGGTCAATTCCAGCGACACATATCAACGGAACCGGCGGAGACACCGTTCCATCTCGTCTGAAGATAAGAGTCCTCGTCCACGAAAGGAGTTACGATCCAAAAGAGCGAAGCGAAGGAGATCCGAGAGCACTAAAGATCGAAGAAGCCCAGATGAGAGAGACAATCATGGTAGAATGACAATCAAGAGTATACTCGATCCAGCAGGAGAACCAACTGGTCAGCGAGATGTCACCCTGCAAGAGCTATCAAGAAAAGTTTCAGCAATGGCGCGAAGGTATGGTCGTAATGTATCTTCGGATGATGAGTCAGATAGCCCATTCATCGAAACTATCGCTCGCACCCAATTTCCAGACAGATTTAGAATGCCGACCATTGAGCAGTACAAGGAGAATAGGGATCCGAAGGAGCACGTTCACCGATTCCGTAACATTATGGCCCAGTACTCATCCAATGATGGGTTGTTATGCCTCACCTTCCCGTAAACATTCGGCGACCTTGCCTCTAGGTGGTTGGAAGACTTCCTCCCGGAAGCATAAGTAGCTTCTCAAATCTCAGCAAAGCGTTTATAAGGCAATTCATGGGAAGTGTCCAGAGAAGAAAGTCACTCGCTCATCTATCCAATCTGAAACAGGAACGTAACGAGTCGATCAAAAAGTATCTAGCGAGATTTAGGAAGGAGGTTGCTCAAATTGAAGACGCCAGTGATGTAGCTGTGGTCGCTGCATTCACCAATGGGTTACAAAGTGGGCGATTATCCTTTGACCTACGGAGGGAAAGACCAAAAACTTATGAGGAGATGATGGAAATAGCTGGCGACTATGCACTGGCGGAAGAAGAAGAAGAAGTAGCGCAAGGGGGTAACTATGTGCATGGACACAAACCTGACTCAAAACCGGACCACAAGGATGACAAAAAGGCGCAGTCACGTGATCGCCAGAGAGAAGAAAAGGGCCAAAAGGGATATCCAAGAGAAGGCAGAGGAAACGCTCAAACAAATAAATTTCGAGGAAGGTACAACCATTACACCCCTTTAACTGGCGATCAGGAGGAGATATTGTCTGTGGTAGAAGACAAGGGACTCGCCAAATACCCTCGGCAGCAATCAGCAAATGCCAGGAGAGATACAACTAAGTACTGCCGATTCCATAAAGATCATGGGCACGATACTTCAAATGTTTTCAATTACGCGATCACATTGAAAGCCTGATCAGAGATGGGCACCTGAAGGACTTTGCCTTGAAAGGGGACAAGCACGGTGGTCTCCAGGATAGCCGCCAAGGAAACGGGCAGGACAGGAAGAGTCCAAGGAGGAACAGCCCTAATGCAACCATAAACACCATTTTCGACGGACCTCACACTGGGAGGAGCAATCGAGAAAGGATGTCAGAGGTTCGAGAAGTAATGTATGAAGGCAGAAGCATGGAGATCAATTCTGTGCAGAGAAACCCCAAGAAGGGAAGAGAAGGACATGATCCCATAACATTTACAGCAGAAGACTCAGACGGAATTGATGCAAAGCCTAACGATGCAATCGTCGTGGGGGTTCGAATAGCCCATAGGGATGTCCTTCGGGTGATGATTGACAATGGAAGTTCGGCTGATATTTTAAGTGCTAGAGTATATGATGAGTTGCGGCTGGACAGGAAAGATCTGGAACCATTCCATGTGCCATTAAGGGATTCGGTGGCCCAGAAGTTAGGTCGTTAGGAACTGTGAAGCTGCCAGTGAGATTTGGTACAACACCATGCCGGCGAACAATCCTGTTAGACTTTGTCATGGTTGACATCCATAATTGGCTGTATAATGCTTTACTTGGCCGACCGTTTCTTAACAAAGCTCGAGCTGTTACTTCTACCCATGCGTTGAAAATAAATTCCCTACAGAATTTGGTGTCGGAGAATTGAGAGGGTCACAGGAGATGGCTCGCCGCGCCAACCTATCAATCTTCAAAGATAAAGCACGGATGGAAACCCTGAACATATTCGAGGTAGACAGAAAGTGCAGGAAGATAATCCGGAAAACTTTGAACTGGACCCAAGGGACAAAACGAGAAGAGAGAAAGAAGAACCAACTGAGTCAGTTATTCTAGATAAAGCGGAACCAGATAAAACAGTAAAGATCGGAGCAAGGCTGACTGAACAAGTTAAGAAAGACGTGACAAACTTGCTGAGAGAGTATAAGGAGATTTTTGCTTGGTGCCACGAAGACATGCCAGGAATTAACAGAAGCGTAATTTCACACAACCTAGCTGTGAATGGAAAATGCAAACCAGTTGTGCAAAGAAGGAGAAGTTTCACCCAGAAAGAAGTGCAGCGATAAAAGAAGAAGTGTCGAAGTTACTCGCCGCAAGATCAATTAGAGAAGTTAAGTACCCGGAATGGGTGGCGAATGTAGTCCTGGTGAAAAAGAAAAACAATCAATGGAGAATGTGCGTGACTTCACCGATCTAACAAGGCTTGCCCCAAGGATAGCTTCCCGCTACCAAGGATTGACCAGTTAGTCGATTGAACAGCTGGACATGAGACGCTAAGCTTCATGGACGCATATTCAGGATATAACCAGATAAAGATGCACAAGCCAGACGAAGAGAAGACAGCGTTCAACAGATCAGGGGTTGTATTGTTACACAGTCATGCCATTCGGCCTGAAAAACGCTGGGGCAACTTACCAGCGCTTAGTCAACAAAATGTTCGCCAAACAAATAGGGAGAAATATGGAAGTCACGTGACGACATGCTGACACAAAAAGCATCACAGCAGATAGACATACAAATGACCTGAGGGAAACATTCGACGTGCTGGTCAAATATGGGATGAAATTGAACTAGTAAAGTGTGTATTGGCGTACCATCTGGGAGGTTTCTCGGATATCAAGTACATCAAAGAGGAATAGAGGTGAACCCTGAAAAAATCCAAGCACTAGCAAAAATGGTCTCGCCAAGGACTCTGAGGATGTCCAAAAACTCACGGGGGCCTAGCATCGCTAAGCAGATTCATAGCCAAGTCAACAGACAGATGCCTACCATTTTTCAAAGCTTTAAAAAGGGAAAAGGTATCGAGTGGAATGAGGATTGCGAAAAGGCCTTCCAGGCCTTGAAAGATTACCGGACAGGCACACTGCTATCAAAACCAGAAACGGGAGAAACATTGTACATATACTTGTCCGTCTCTGAAACAGCCACAAGTTCCGTACTAGTACGACAGGAAGATGGAATCCAGAAGCCAATATACTACACCAGCAAAGCACTATTACCAGCCAAAACAAGGTACTCGCCGGCTGAAAAAATGGCACTCGCCCTAATAACAGCAGCAAGGAAGCTAAGACCATATTTCCAGGCTCATAAAATCGGGGTATACACCAATGCCCACTGAAGTTAATCCTGCAGAAACCAGAAGTATCCGGTCGATTAACAAAGTGGGCGACGAATTAAGTGAATTCGATGTGGAGTACCTCCAAGGACAGCAATTAAAGCCAGGCAGTGGCAGACTTTGTAGCAGAGTTCACCGAACAAGCATAGAGGTGGCGAGAATGATAGAGGAACAAAGTAAGAAAATATTCAAATGGCAACTCCGCGTTGACGGCTCGTCAAAACCGATGGCAGGGGCAGGGGTCGTAGTGTCTGAAACTAAATATACCACGGTGTGTATAAAGCTATCTAGGGAGGGGGGGTGAATAGATTTTACGCTTTTTACCCAATTTTTCGTATTAGTCAAAATTACGAATTACCCTCAAGATAATATAAACAAGCAAGTGTAATATGGTGCAGGAAATATAAATTAACACTTGAATTTTTACGTGGAAACCCTCACGGGAAAAACCACGGGCTATGTAAGTAAGCCACACTCGAACCTCGAATCCACTAAATGTGCAAACGATTACAACCTAATCCCGGAAGTAATCACACACCTACCTAATCCCGGTATGAGTGAACCTAGTCCAATTTGCTTGCGATCTAAGCAACCTAATCCCGATTGCTACACACAAGACTTAGCTTCTCTTGAAGAGAATACAACCCTAAGTGAATATATGAAAATATCCAAAATGCAACATAGAGCAAGGGAAACCCTATATGCTTATCTAAGATGATTAATATGCAATTAAGAACAATCCTAGATATCAAAACTAAATGACATGTCAAATAGTTAAGCTAATCAATATCAAGTATCAAAACCTAATATGCTAGCACAATACAACTTCTCAAACATACATCATACTAATCTCAATTTTGTATCTAGAGCATACAAAATAACAATCAAGTAATTAATTGAGATTTGCTAGATAAATTAAACACAAAATATGTAAGATATTAGTGAAAAGCTTACCAAGCAAAGTATGATGAAGATTCCATGCTAGATGACATCTAGATGATCTAAGATGATGCTAGATGATGATTGATGATCATGAAATTGTGTTTGAGTAATTAAAAATGAGTTCTTTGTGTATTTTTCTTCTCTTGAAAAATATCCTAAGTATGAAGCATGAATAAGAACTCTTGTAAATGACCTAAAATCAAGTTAGCATATATATAGAGGCCATAAGTGAAGTGAGGTCGTTTTGAAAACTCGCCAGAAAATCTACTCTGTGCGCTGGTGGACCTGCGCTGGTGGACCAGCGCAGGACCAGCGCACAAGCCAATTTTGGCTTGAGCACTGGACGTCAGGCGCTGCCACCAGCGCCAGTCCAGCGGCGCCATACTGGGCGATCGGCGCTGGTGGCCGGCGCTGGTCCACACCAGCGCACACGACCAGCGGCGCGCCACTGGGCGATTTGCAGCCGGTGAGCGGCGCTGGTCGACCGGCGCTGGTGGACCAGCGCACAGCGCCAAAATTGCATCCCACATGCAATGATGCAAGGGGTGCAAAGTCAAACAAGATGCATCCTAAAAGCCTAAATGCTATGATGTTTTCAACACAAGATGCAATCATAAAATCAAGCAAGAAGAGATGTAAATAAACATTTATGCACAACAAAAAGAAACACAACATACAAAGATTAAACATATGCATGAGTTGTGAGTATGTGCAACTATCTCTTCAAGACAAGAAAGCACTTAGAAAATTACCTTTGGTGCTT
>JAUESC010000247.1:0-21000 GCA_030490815.1 Acer saccharum | reverse complement strand
TTGATTAGCTAAGCTATTTGACATGTCATTTAGCAATTGATATCTAGGGTTGATTTAAATTGAATATATCATCATCCTAGATAAGCATCTAAGGTTCCCTAGCCTTGTTTGTTAATTGAATATTCATACATATTCACATAGGGTTGTGCATCTCTTTTGAGAGATTGAAGTCTTGTGTGATTGACCGGGATTAGGTCAGACACCGGGAACAGGTGGTCACATAAGCAATTGTAATAGGGTTGCTAATAAAGGCCCGCTGGGTAGAAGTGAGGGGTTACAGGCCGGAGTGTTAGACGAGGTCTACATAGGTTGTAAACTTCATTTCAATTAGTGATTTCGAGTTCCAAGTGTGGCGCACTAAACAGCTCGTGGTTTTTCCCAGTGGTTGGGTTTCCACGTAAACATCAAGTGTCATTTATTATTTCCGCATCTTATTACACTTGTATGTATATTTGACTTGCTAGGGGTATTTTCGTAAAATTGACATGCACGCGAAAATTGGGTAATAATTAGCTAAAATCTATTCACTCCCCCTCTAGCTTTATATTAAACACGCCTCCAGGACTTTCAGATTGCATCTTGCATATCCAATTGCCTTGTCATGCTTAGACATAGGATTGCATTTTTACACTGGGCGCTCCCAAAAGCGCTCTACAAAGGCGCTGTACAGACCTGATTGATTTAATTCGGTCGCTGTACGAGCGTTGTAGAGGCGCTGTACAAAGCGCTCTACGTAGAGCGCCCCTCTGTTTTCTCGCGAGAACAGAGCAGGGGCGCTGTACAGAAGCGCCCTACGTACAGCGCCCATGGCAAAATATTAGGCCAACTTATCAAAACGACCTCACTTTGTTTTGGCCCCCTATATATATGCCACTTTGACTTTAGGTCAATAACAAGAGTTCATATTCAGATTTCATACTTAGGATATTTTTCAAAGAGAAGAAAAAATCCAAGAACTCATTTTTATTATCTCAAACACTTTTTCATGATCATCAATCATCATCTAGCTGTTAGGATTATGCTCAATAGCAAGAGTGTAATAGTGTTTTTGACAATCTATTCATATTAATAATGTGATTTCTAGTTTAACAAATCTTATAGAATTTATAGTTTAATTATTATAATTGTCAAAAGTAAATAATCATAAGGTCAAATGACTATGAGAAAAGAAGAATTGTTCATACATCTGGATATGTATGAGGTAGACACAATTCTTTAGTTAGTCTTGAATAATGTTCACAACTTAAGTTAAAGGTTGGGCACCTTTATCTTGTTAAAGTTGCAGAATTCTTTTGCTAGCATTTGAGTGGGATCAAATGAGTTATGATGAGTCTAAAATCATCGGAGGGTCTTCGAGTAAAAGAATCTAGTGCACTGGGTGCATTGAACTGGATCACAATGAAATACTTTATCTATAACCGTCAGTAGATAAAAGTCTTTTCATTATCAGGACAATCGGAGAGTCTATCTTAATCCTAAGATAAATGATAGACTTATGGTTGCAAGTGATATCATTTGAGTTATCAATGAGTACGATTATATCGCATAGTCTATCCTAGATAGTTTGGTGATATTCATTTGTTAATCGATAGAGGACTTCATTTATAGATATGGACATCGTGGCTCCATTTATTAAATGAGAGTATAATATCATCATATGGATGTTTTGAGGTAATTGGATATTAAATCTCAACGTTGAGTTTTCGATAGTGTCTATTGAAAACATGGCTTCTGGACAAGTCAAAAGATCCAAGTTCAAAACGTGGTCATATAAGTAAATATGGTAACTTGGAGAGTTATAAGCGGTCTATGAACTCTTGGCGATTACTGATATTAATCACGAGGATACACTATCTCCAATATGATTGTCTAGGGTATGAATGAGGAACATCTTCCTTTTCTATCTTTATTTAAGAGTTCAGTTTTAGCTATTTAGTGGAATGAGTTAAAATTAATAGATCGGACCTAAGTGAATCATTTGTTGATTGTGATTAGGTTATGTCTATTGAAGCTTAAATTTAGATGGCCCGCCAAGATCCCCAATCCACACGGACTTGCATGGATCACTTGATATATTCTACCGGACCAATTTATGGGTCCATTTAGAATTGCATTTAATATATTAAGAATATAATTTGCACATTATTTATTTAATGGGCTGCTCAATTATATTAATATATTAATGAAAGACATGTGGGCTTGTTTCTTTTAGTAAGAATGGGTCTGGTTCACATGTGGGCTTTTTATTTAAAGTCCAATGGATTAAATGAAATAAGAAAATAATATTTGGCCCATTTATTTTAAGTGGGGCGGCAAGGGTTAATATATTAGCCTATATATTATTTTGTTTCATTGTTTAATTAAATAAGAATTAATTAATTTATTAATTAATTGTTTAATTAAGAGACAAATTTTTTCTGATCAGGAAATATGTTTCCTAGAGTTATACTATTGGTAGTAGTATACTAAAAGTAAAAGACTTATTTGGTAAGAAAATAAATAATAAGGTTTATTTATTTAATCAAATAAGGAAGTCTTTGAGATAGTCACAAATATACTAAAGAGTTGGATTAGGGTTTGGAATTCTAAGGAAATCTACCTAGGGTTAGGATTTAAGTCAAAAGACAAATCCTACATGGTAAATGATTTTGGCCACAATATATAAATATATATTAAATATATAAGGCCGAATATATATATGTATAGCATGTAGTATTAAGTGCTGCAAGACATATGATTCTAGCAAACATACATGTGGGTGCCGCAAGATATATTATGCGTGCAAAATATATATTTGTGGTGGCGTGCAGCATTAGTGCACTTTGAGAGGTGTGCAGATTTTATGCACTATATATATTTTAATATATATAGATATTATATATAGTGAAACTAATTAATGCACGGTGTGTATAAAGCTATCTAGAGGGGGGGTGAATAGATTTTACGCTTTTTACCCAATTTTTCGTGTTAGTCAAAATTACGAAATTACCCTCAAGATAAAATAAACAAGCAAGTGTAATATGGTGCGGAAGTTAAATTGACACTTGATTTTTACGTGGAAACCCTCACGGGAAAAACCACGGGCTATGTAAGTAAGCCACACTCGAACCTCGAATCCACTAAATGTGCAAACGATTACAACCTAATCCCGGTAGTAATCACACACCTACCTAATCCCGGTATGAGTGAACCTAGTCCAATTTGCTTGCGATCTAAGCAACCTAATCCCGATTGCTACACACAAGACTTAGCTTCTCTTGAAGAGAATACAACCCTAAGTGAATATATGAAAATATCCAAAATGCAACATAGAGCAAGGGAAACCCTATATGCTTATCTAAGATGATTAATATGCAATTAAGAACAATCCTAGATATCAAAACTAAATGACATGTCAATTAGTTTAGCTAATCAATATCAAGCACAAAAACCTAATATGCTAGCACAATACAACTTCTCAAACATACATCATACTAATCTCAATCTCGTATTCAACAAATATAAAATCACATACAAGTAATTAAATTGAGATTGCTAGATGAGAGAAACACAAAATATGTAAGATATTAGTGAAAAGCTTACCAAGCAAAGTATGATGAAGAATCCATGCAAGATGTCATCTAGATGATCTAAGATGATGCTAGATGATGATTGATGATCATGGAAAAGGTGTTTGAGTAATTAAAAATGAGTTCTTGGA
Organism: Acer saccharum; assembly: GCA_030490815.1. Classification (NCBI taxonomy): domain Eukaryota; kingdom Viridiplantae; phylum Streptophyta; class Magnoliopsida; order Sapindales; family Sapindaceae; genus Acer; species Acer saccharum. The sequence continues at coordinate 17,300 of JAUESC010000247.1, read as the reverse complement.
ATTTTTCTTCTCTTTGAAAAATATCCTAAGTATGAAATCTGAATATGAACTCTTGTGATTGACCTAAAGTCAAGGTGGCATATATATAGGGGGCCAAAACAAAGTGTGGTCGTTTTGATAAGTTTGCCCACTATTTGCCTTGGGCGCTGTACGAAGGGCGCCATTGTACAGCGCCTGTACAGCGCCCTTGCTCTGTTTTCACGAGGAAACAGAGTGGCGCTGTACGTACAGCGCTCTGTACCGCGCCACGTACAGCGCCCCAACAGCGACCCAACAGCGACCGATTAAATCGATCAGGTCTGAACAGCGCTCAATGGGCGCTGTTCGTACAGCGCTTCTGTACAGCGCTATTGGGGGCGCCCAGTGCAAAAATGCAATCCTAAGTCTAAGCATGACAAGGCAATTGGATATGCAAGATGCAATCAAACTAACATGCAAGAAGAGATGTTCATGAGCATTAAGGCACACATAAAAGACACACAACATATAAGGATTAAACATATGCATGAGTTGTGAGTGTGTGCATCTATCTCTTCAAGACAAGTAAGCACTTAGAATATTACCTTTGGTGCTTGTCAATAGTGAGGTCTTCAAAAGGGCCTAAGCAATAACAACAACATCTAAGCTACCCTTACAAAGCATCCCCACATGTGGTTTGATCACGAAATAAGCCAATTAAAAACAACGGGAATCCTAACAATCTCCCCCTTTGGCTATTTCGTGACAAAACCACCACTCACATAGATTCCTCACATAGAATTAGAAACTACGGGACTACAATGATAATCTACATTACAAAGAGATAAGAAAGTAAAAACTTCAAGTCTTCAATCTCTTGTAGAACAATCAAGCCCTGAAAATAAAGTTTCTAGCATTTCCAATACAAGTAAAGTGTGAGATTAATCATGTGAGAACAATATCAAGCATTTGCATTTTTAGAATTTAGGCACAACATTAGCAAATGTATGCAATGAATGATAAATGCAATGCTCCCCCTCAAAGGGTTACTCCCCCTCAATGTATGTTCTCCCCAAAATGCACAAAAGCTTCTATATTTTGCAACTCTTTTGCAACTCCCCTTACCATTTCCTACTCCCCCTTTTTGTCATGATATAGGCAAAGGAGTAGTCCCCAACCGGGTCACTCAAAGCAACGAGAGATAGAAGCATGCAAGATATGCATATGCATATAAGTCACTTTATGCACTTCAATTAATTTGAGAGAAACAAGGAGATTTATTTGAGAAAAATGTGTGAAACCAACATGCTTTGCATACAAGACATATAGCATTCAAGTCCAAAATACAATGGTATTTGGCAAAGCAAATGACAAAGGTTTCTAATTTGAATTCAAACCAATTTCACCAATGTCATGGGAAAAGCAAGAATATAGAGATTATTGATTTCAATTTTAAGAGCAACTATATCCAACTTTATAAGCGAAACATGGCATGAGCGACTTTGCACCCTATTTGATTTTTCCGGATAAGATATCCGTATGATAGTAACCATGTTCAACTAATAAAGAAAGAGAGACATTTGGAATGTAAATTCCTTTGAACGGATACAAGATCCTTTATTCATTTAGAGTCTCATAAGCTTTCACACAAGTTTTGCATTTTTAAGAATATGCAATCATCAATTCATGCTTTTCATGTGAGCATGTTGTATGAATTTCATGCTTTTTCATTTAGCATTAGCATGTTATTAAAGAATCATCATGTCATGGAGATAACTATAGGTCATTCACATCATACTTCCTAAGTAAATCTCCTAGTCCAAAAATGCATGTTTGAACATAAATATGACATGGATTGTAGACAAGCAAGGTTCACACTTATAGAATTTGAAAGCATATATACATATGTACAACCAAGCTTACTCAAGCAATCAAAACAAGAGGCATAAGTTATTTCAAATTTTTTGCAAGTTACATGAATGCAAAATAGCTCTCTTTGCTTGAGTTCCCCATATGGGGTCAATCATAGAACATCACTCCACAAGACATATCCCAATAGATCTACTAAGAGTTTTAAATCGAGTAGCATCTAAGGGTTTAGTAAATAAGTCCGCAAGTTGATCATTAGTACCTACATGTTCAAGTACTATGCATTTATTTTCAACAAGCTCTCTAATGAAGTGATGGCGGATGTCAATATGCTTAGTTCTAGAATGTTGAACCGGATTCTTGGAAATATTAATAGCACTCATGTTATCACAAAAGAGAGTGAGAGTACCTTGGTTGAATCCGTAGTCTACAAGCATTTGTTTCATCCATAGGAGTTGTGTGCATCCACTCCCCGCGGCTATGTACTCGGCCTCGGCCGTGGACAAGGAAATCGAGTTTTGCTTCTTGCAAAACCAAGACACCAAGTTGTTGCCTAGAAAGAAGCAACCGCCCGATGTGCTCTTCCTATCATCACAATTTCCTGCCCAATCCGCATCACTAAAGCCAACTAGACTAGCATTAGTGTCAAATGAGTACCAAATCCCATAGTTGGATGTCCCATTCACATAGCGAATGATCCTCTTCACGGAAGAGAGGTGGGACTCCTTAGGATCCGCTTGGTACCTAGCACACACACCCACACTAAAAGATATATCGGGCCTACTTGCGGTCAAGTAAAGCAAGCTACCTATCATGCCACGATATAGAGTTTGGTCCACACTTTTACCACTAGCATCCTTGCTTAGCTTCAAAGTTGTACTCATGGGTGTATCACAATGTTTGGCTTTCTCTAAACCAAACTTCTTCACTAGGTTCTTAGCATATTTGGCTTGGGTTATGAAAATCCCATCATGCATTTGCCTAATTTGCAAACCTAGGAAGTAACTAAGCTCACCAACAAGACTCATCTCAAATTCAAGAGACATGACATCAACAAATTGTTGGACTTTGGTGTTGTTGGTGGAGCCAAAAACTATATCATCAACATATATTTGAGCTATGAAAAGCTCATCATTGTCTCTCTTGATGAATAGTGTCTTGTCAACACTACCTCTTGTGTAGTTGTTGTCAACAAGAAATTGAGTGAGGCGCTCATACCAAGCCCTCGGTGCTTGTTTCAACCCATAAAGTGCCTTCTTGAGGCGATAGACATGATTGGGGTGGTGTGCATCCACAAACCCCTTAGGTTGTTCAACAAACACTTCCTCTTGCAAGAAGCCATTGAGGAAGGCACTCTTGACGTCCATTTGGTGCAATTTGAACTTGTGCACACAAGAGATGGACAAGAGAAGCCTAATGGACTCTAAGCGGGCAACGGGAGCAAAAGTCTCCTCAAAGTCGATACCCTCAATTTGAGAGTACCCTTGTGCTACAAGTCTAGCCTTGTTCCGCACTATGTTGCCATCCTCATCGGATTTGTTCCTAAATATCCATTTGGTGCCTATGACATTAGTGGTCTTAGGCCTAGGAACTAGAGTCCAAACCTCATTCCTTTCGAATTGGCTTAGCTCTTCTTGCATGGCAAGAACCCAAAATTCATCATTTAAGGCTTCTTCAACCTTTTTGGGTTCAATTTGAGAGGTGTAACATGTATAGCTAATAAGATTAGCAAGTTGGCGTCTAGTCTTAACACCCTCATTTACTTCTCCAATGATATCTTCTTTATCATGGAGTTTCCTAACCCATGGAGCGGGTTCTTTAGAGTCCAAGAGAGGAACTCTATCAATAGGTTGTGTGCCATCATTGTTGACATTAGATGTCCCAACATTAGGCGACACCACAACCTTCTCCAAAGGAGAATCATCACTAAAAATAACCTCTTCATCATGATCATTAGACTTGAGCCTAGTATCATCAAATACGACATTGAATGATTCCATAACACTTAGAGTCTTTAAATTGAAAACTCTATAGGCTCTACTATTTAAGGCATAGCCAATAAAAATACCCTCATCACTCTTAGCATCAAACTTGCCAAGTTGATCACGGTCATTCAAAATGTAGCATTTGCTTCCAAAAGTGTGGAAGTAGCTAACATTTGGCCTCTTGCCTTTCCATAACTCATAGGAGGTGTTTCTAGTACCGGGCCTTAGGAACACTCTATTTCCTATATAGCAAGCCGTGTTAATGGCTTCGGCCCATAGGTTCCTAGGGACATTGTTGCTAAGCAACATCACACGGGCCATCTCTTGGAGGACCCTATTCTTCCTCTCAACAACTCCATTTTGTTGAGGTGTCCTAGGAGCAGAAAATTCATGGGAGATGCCTAAACCATTACAAAAGGTTTCAAAGGTGGCATTCTCAAATTCTCTCCCATGGTCACTTCTAATCCGTTTAATGCTTCTAATGTTAGAATTCATTTCATTTTGCAATTTAGTACAAAGCATTTTAAACTTATCAAAAGTTTCGGATTTTTCTCTAAGAAAATATGTCCATGTAAATCTAGAGAAATCATCAACACAAACAAAAATGTATCTCTTTCCACCCAAACTTTCGGTTTGCATGGGACCCATGAGGTCCATGTGGAGAAGCTCAAGTGGCTCCTTGGTGGTGAGATACTTACCCTTTTTGTGCATGCTTTTGGTTTGCTTTCCTTGTTGGCAAGGTCCACAAATGCCATTGGCTTTCTTCCCAAGCTTAGGGAGGCCACGCACACAATTGAACTTTCCAAGGGTCCGTAGATCCCTAAAGTTCATGTGGCCAAGTCTTTCATGCCACAACTCAATTTGCTCATCCATGGACACATGATTAGATACAATTCTAGCTTCAAGACAATAGCAATTGTCGCTAGATCTCATGCCTTTCAACAAGGTTTGTCCATCGGGTTTAAGGATAGAGCAATAATCTTTAGAGAACAAGACGGAATATCCTTCATCACTAAGATGTGAAATGCTAATTAAATTGGCTTTCAAGCCATCAACAAATAAAGCATTGGATAAGGAGGGTAATCCGGGAACGGAAATGGTTCCTTTCCCTATAACATTTCTTTGGATCCATCACCAAAAGTGACATTTCCACCTTCCTCCATAACAAGAGTCTCGAAGAAACTCTTGTTTCCCGTCATGTGCCTAGAGCACCCACTATCCAAGTACCAAAAATTAGAAGAATTTGCCTTCAAGGCTATTTGTGCAACATGGCAAACATTATCATTCTTTCTAATCCACTTAGCAACAATTTTAGCTTTCTTAGTGGTCTTTGGTACATGTGCTCTACTATTTCTAGGATCATGCAAATCAATATTTTCTTTCCTAGAAACATGCATCTTGGCTCTATTCTTTCTCTTTTCAATCATGCTTTGTTTTCTACACATTTTAATATATTGAAAGCAATTTGGTCTAATATGACCATCATAACCACAAAAGTGACAAATAGGAATGAAAAAAGGAATCATACCTCGCCTTTGAGCACGTCCATGTCTTTGTGGATATGTGGGTTCAATCCGTCTTCGTTGTTGAACCGGTCTTGGTTGCTTCCAAGCTTGAGGTTGCATGATTGGTCTTTTTCCTTTGTGAGCCAATTTGGGAGGAGTGTTGGCTTGAGGAACCTTAGGAGGTTGAGCTTGAGTTTTCCTTCTTGGCCCCATTTTCACTTGTGCATTAGAGCTTTGTCCTATTTCTAACTTTTTCTTAGGAGGTTGCACAAATGAAATTTCTTCATTCTTCAAGCTCTTGACAAACACGGTCTTGTTAGAGGTTGAGATTTTCTTGCCATCTTCATACCCAAGACCTCTCTTGTCACTTGGACTCTTTCCAACACCAAGTAAATGATCAAGCTTCTTGGTGCTAGAATCTATCCTAGCCAAGGACTCTTTAGCTTCTACAAGTTCCCTCTTCAAGCCTTCTTCACTTCTCTTGGATAAGTCTAACTCCTCAATTAACTTATCCTCTCTCCTCTTCAATCTTTCCACTTGTTCACTTAAGTGGTCATTGTGAGCCGAAAGTTCAAGGTTTTCTTCTCTCAACCTCTCAATCTTTCTTGTGCTTTTAAGTGCTAAATCATTGAACTCGGCATGGTATTTAGCAAGCACCTTTTGCTCCACAAACTTCTTCTTGGAACTAGAAGAGGAGTCACTTTCTTCTTCACTAGAGTCAATTTCCTCTTGACTCAAATCTTCCTTTTCACTAGCACTTTTGCTCTTGTGAGAAGATGCAAAAGCTAGGAAGTTAGCCATGAGCTCTTCCTCACTAGAAGACTCATCTTCCTCATTGGAGTCATCACTACTTCCACTCCATGTGGCGGCCATCACTTTACCCTTCTTCCTCTCATTGTGATTCGCACATTCGGGGGCAAAGTGACCAATCCCACCACACTCAAAGCATCGAACCCCTTTCCTTTCGGTCCTCTCTTGTCTAGGCTCAAACTTCTTGAAGGAACTCTTTTTCTTCAAATCTTGTCCTCTTGACCCAAATCCCTTCTTCTTCTTGAACCCCATAACCTTGTTGAACCGTTTCACAAATAAGGCAAGGTCTTCATCCGATTCATGCTTTGCCTCCTTTGCATCCTTAGATGCTTTCAAAGCTATTCCTTTAGACTTCTTAGGAGGAGTAGTGTTGCTAGGAGCCTTCCTAGACTCATATGCAAGGAGACGCCCAATTACCTCACTTGGCTTCATATCCATGTAGCCACTATTTTCTTCTATGGCCGTCACCTTTGATTCAAACCTATCGGGGAGAGATCTCATAATTTTTTGCTTGACTCTCCTATCCGAATACGGGTCTCCGAGTTGATGGCTTTGATTTACTATGTCCATCAATTTGATTTCGAAGTCGTTGAAGCATTCATCCTCTCCCATCCTAAGTAACTCAAATTGAGTTTGGAGGACTTGAAGCTTGGACTCCTTCACCACCTCGGTTCCCTCATGTGCAACTTGAAGGATGTCCCATGCCACTTTGGCAATTTGAGTATTCTGAATAAGCTTGTACTGATTCTCATCCATGGCACACATAATGGCATGCATCGCCTTCCTATTCCACTTAGAAGCCTCAAACTCTTGCGCGTTCCATTGCGCCTTAGGCTTCAACACATCTTGTCCTCCACCCGCGGGAGTCATCATAGGAAGATCATATCCGTCTTCCACCGCCATCCATGCACGGTCATGAATTTGGCATATGTAGGATTCCATCTTCCCTTTCCATTGGGAATAGTTCAAACCGGTAAGAAGTGGAGGCCTTGTGCTAGAAGCTCCTTCGTGGCCACCACCATTTCCACCGTTTCCACTCATAGTGTTTATGAATGAATGAAATGAATGCAAATGTATGAATAATCAAAAATCACACAAAATGCAAAACACACCAAAATAAAGCAAGGATCACCTATGTATGTCTAGGAACCTGCTCTGATACCAATTGAAACTAATTAATGCACGGTGTGTATAAAGCTATCTAGAGGGGGGGTGAATAGATTTTACGCTTTTTACCCAATTTTTCGTGTTAGTCAAAATTACGAAATTACCCTCAAGATAAAATAAACAAGCAAGTGTAATATGGTGCGGAAGTTAAATTGACACTTGATTTTTACGTGGAAACCCTCACGGGAAAAACCACGGGCTATGTAAGTAAGCCACACTCGAACCTCGAATCCACTAAATGTGCAAACGATTACAACCTAATCCCGGTAGTAATCACACACCTACCTAATCCCGGTATGAGTGAACCTAGTCCAATTTGCTTGCGATCTAAGCAACCTAATCCCGATTGCTACACACAAGACTTAGCTTCTCTTGAAGAGAATACAACCCTAAGTGAATATATGAAAATATCCAAAATGCAACATAGAGCAAGGGAAACCCTATATGCTTATCTAAGATGATTAATATGCAATTAAGAACAATCCTAGATATCAAAACTAAATGACATGTCAATTAGTTTAGCTAATCAATATCAAGCACAAAAACCTAATATGCTAGCACAATACAACTTCTCAAACATACATCATACTAATCTCAATCTCGTATTCAACAAATATAAAATCACATACAAGTAATTAAATTGAGATTGCTAGATGAGAGAAACACAAAATATGTAAGATATTAGTGAAAAGCTTACCAAGCAAAGTATGATGAAGAATCCATGCAAGATGTCATCTAGATGATCTAAGATGATGCTAGATGATGATTGATGATCATGGAAAAGGTGTTTGAGTAATTAAAAATGAGTTCTTGGAATTTTTCTTCTCTTTGAAAAATATCCTAAGTATGAAATCTGAATATGAACTCTTGTGATTGACCTAAAGTCAAGGTGGCATATATATAGGGGGCCAAAACAAAGTGTGGTCGTTTTGATAAGTTTGCCCACTATTTGCCTTGGGCGCTGTACGAAGGGCGCCATTGTACAGCGCCTGTACAGCGCCCTTGCTCTGTTTTCACGAGGAAACAGAGTGGCGCTGTACGTACAGCGCTCTGTACCGCGCCACGTACAGCGCCCCAACAGCGACCCAACAGCGACCGATTAAATCGATCAGGTCTGAACAGCGCTCAATGGGCGCTGTTCGTACAGCGCTTCTGTACAGCGCTATTGGGGGCGCCCAGTGCAAAAATGCAATCCTAAGTCTAAGCATGACAAGGCAATTGGATATGCAAGATGCAATCAAACTAACATGCAAGAAGAGATGTTCATGAGCATTAAGGCACACATAAAAGACACACAACATATAAGGATTAAACATATGCATGAGTTGTGAGTGTGTGCATCTATCTCTTCAAGACAAGTAAGCACTTAGAATATTACCTTTGGTGCTTGTCAATAGTGAGGTCTTCAAAAGGGCCTAAGCAATAACAACAACATCTAAGCTACCCTTACAAAGCATCCCCACATGTGGTTTGATCACGAAATAAGCCAATTAAAAACAACGGGAATCCTAACAATCTCCCCCTTTGGCTATTTCGTGACAAAACCACCACTCACATAGATTCCTCACATAGAATTAGAAACTACGGGACTACAATGATAATCTACATTACAAAGAGATAAGAAAGTAAAACTTCAAGTCTTCAATCTCTTGTAGAACAATCAAGCCCTGAAAATAAAGTTTCTAGCATTTCCAATACAAGTAAAGTGTGAGATTAATCATGTGAGAACAATATCAAGCATTTGCATTTTTAGAATTTAGGCACAACATTAGCAAATGTATGCAATGAATGATAAATGCAATGCTCCCCCTCAAAGGGTTACTCCCCCTCAATGTATGTTCTCCCCAAAATGCACAAAAGCTTCTATATTTTGCAACTCTTTTGCAACTCCCCTTACCATTTCCTACTCCCCCTTTTTGTCATGATATAGGCAAAGGAGTAGTCCCCAACCGGGTCACTCAAAGCAACGAGAGATAGAAGCATGCAAGATATGCATATGCATATAAGTCACTTTATGCACTTCAATTAATTTGAGAGAAACAAGGAGATTTATTTGAGAAAAATGTGTGAAACCAACATGCTTTGCATACAAGACATATAGCATTCAAGTCCAAAATACAATGGTATTTGGCAAAGCAAATGACAAAGGTTTCTAATTTGAATTCAAACCAATTTCACCAATGTCATGGGAAAAGCAAGAATATAGAGATTATTGATTTCAATTTTAAGAGCAACTATATCCAACTTTATAAGCGAAACATGGCATGAGCGACTTTGCACCCTATTTGATTTTTCCGGATAAGATATCCGTATGATAGTAACCATGTTCAACTAATAAAGAAAGAGAGACATTTGGAATGTAAATTCCTTTGAACGGATACAAGATCCTTTATTCATTTAGAGTCTCATAAGCTTTCACACAAGTTTTGCATTTTTAAGAATATGCAATCATCAATTCATGCTTTTCATGTGAGCATGTTGTATGAATTTCATGCTTTTTCATTTAGCATTAGCATGTTATTAAAGAATCATCATGTCATGGAGATAACTATAGGTCATTCACATCATACTTCCTAAGTAAATCTCCTAGTCCAAAAATGCATGTTTGAACATAAATATGACATGGATTGTAGACAAGCAAGGTTCACACTTATAGAATTTGAAAGCATATATACATATGTACAACCAAGCTTACTCAAGCAATCAAAACAAGAGGCATAAGTTATTTCAAATTTTTTGCAAGTTACATGAATGCAAAATAGCTCTCTTTGCTTGAGTTCCCCATATGGGGTCAATCATAGAACATCACTCCACAAGACATATCCCAATAGATCTACTAAGAGTTTTAAATCGAGTAGCATCTAAGGGTTTAGTAAATAAGTCCGCAAGTTGATCATTAGTACCTACATGTTCAAGTACTATGCATTTATTTTCAACAAGCTCTCTAATGAAGTGATGGCGGATGTCAATATGCTTAGTTCTAGAATGTTGAACCGGATTCTTGGAAATATTAATAGCACTCATGTTATCACAAAAGAGAGTGAGAGTACCTTGGTTGAATCCGTAGTCTACAAGCATTTGTTTCATCCATAGGAGTTGTGTGCATCCACTCCCCGCGGCTATGTACTCGGCCTCGGCCGTGGACAAGGAAATCGAGTTTTGCTTCTTGCAAAACCAAGACACCAAGTTGTTGCCTAGAAAGAAGCAACCGCCCGATGTGCTCTTCCTATCATCACAATTTCCTGCCCAATCCGCATCACTAAAGCCAACTAGACTAGCATTAGTGTCAAATGAGTACCAAATCCCATAGTTGGATGTCCCATTCACATAGCGAATGATCCTCTTCACGGAAGAGAGGTGGGACTCCTTAGGATCCGCTTGGTACCTAGCACACACACCCACACTAAAAGATATATCGGGCCTACTTGCGGTCAAGTAAAGCAAGCTACCTATCATGCCACGATATAGAGTTTGGTCCACACTTTTACCACTAGCATCCTTGCTTAGCTTCAAAGTTGTACTCATGGGTGTATCACAATGTTTGGCTTTCTCTAAACCAAACTTCTTCACTAGGTTCTTAGCATATTTGGCTTGGGTTATGAAAATCCCATCATGCATTTGCCTAATTTGCAAACCTAGGAAGTAACTAAGCTCACCAACAAGACTCATCTCAAATTCAAGAGACATGACATCAACAAATTGTTGGACTTTGGTGTTGTTGGTGGAGCCAAAAACTATATCATCAACATATATTTGAGCTATGAAAAGCTCATCATTGTCTCTCTTGATGAATAGTGTCTTGTCAACACTACCTCTTGTGTAGTTGTTGTCAACAAGAAATTGAGTGAGGCGCTCATACCAAGCCCTCGGTGCTTGTTTCAACCCATAAAGTGCCTTCTTGAGGCGATAGACATGATTGGGGTGGTGTGCATCCACAAACCCCTTAGGTTGTTCAACAAACACTTCCTCTTGCAAGAAGCCATTGAGGAAGGCACTCTTGACGTCCATTTGGTGCAATTTGAACTTGTGCACACAAGAGATGGACAAGAGAAGCCTAATGGACTCTAAGCGGGCAACGGGAGCAAAAGTCTCCTCAAAGTCGATACCCTCAATTTGAGAGTACCCTTGTGCTACAAGTCTAGCCTTGTTCCGCACTATGTTGCCATCCTCATCGGATTTGTTCCTAAATATCCATTTGGTGCCTATGACATTAGTGGTCTTAGGCCTAGGAACTAGAGTCCAAACCTCATTCCTTTCGAATTGGCTTAGCTCTTCTTGCATGGCAAGAACCCAAAATTCATCATTTAAGGCTTCTTCAACCTTTTTGGGTTCAATTTGAGAGGTGTAACATGTATAGCTAATAAGATTAGCAAGTTGGCGTCTAGTCTTAACACCCTCATTTACTTCTCCAATGATATCTTCTTTATCATGGAGTTTCCTAACCCATGGAGCGGGTTCTTTAGAGTCCAAGAGAGGAACTCTATCAATAGGTTGTGTGCCATCATTGTTGACATTAGATGTCCCAACATTAGGCGACACCACAACCTTCTCCAAAGGAGAATCATCACTAAAAATAACCTCTTCATCATGATCATTAGACTTGAGCCTAGTATCATCAAATACGACATTGAATGATTCCATAACACTTAGAGTCTTTAAATTGAAAACTCTATAGGCTCTACTATTTAAGGCATAGCCAATAAAAATACCCTCATCACTCTTAGCATCAAACTTGCCAAGTTGATCACGGTCATTCAAAATGTAGCATTTGCTTCCAAAAGTGTGGAAGTAGCTAACATTTGGCCTCTTGCCTTTCCATAACTCATAGGAGGTGTTTCTAGTACCGGGCCTTAGGAACACTCTATTTCCTATATAGCAAGCCGTGTTAATGGCTTCGGCCCATAGGTTCCTAGGGACATTGTTGCTAAGCAACATCACACGGGCCATCTCTTGGAGGACCCTATTCTTCCTCTCAACAACTCCATTTTGTTGAGGTGTCCTAGGAGCAGAAAATTCATGGGAGATGCCTAAACCATTACAAAAGGTTTCAAAGGTGGCATTCTCAAATTCTCTCCCATGGTCACTTCTAATCCGTTTAATGCTTCTAATGTTAGAATTCATTTCATTTTGCAATTTAGTACAAAGCATTTTAAACTTATCAAAAGTTTCGGATTTTTCTCTAAGAAAATATGTCCATGTAAATCTAGAGAAATCATCAACACAAACAAAAATGTATCTCTTTCCACCCAAACTTTCGGTTTGCATGGGACCCATGAGGTCCATGTGGAGAAGCTCAAGTGGCTCCTTGGTGGTGAGATACTTACCCTTTTTGTGCATGCTTTTGGTTTGCTTTCCTTGTTGGCAAGGTCCACAAATGCCATTGGCTTTCTTCCCAAGCTTAGGGAGGCCACGCACACAATTGAACTTTCCAAGGGTCCGTAGATCCCTAAAGTTCATGTGGCCAAGTCTTTCATGCCACAACTCAATTTGCTCATCCATGGACACATGATTAGATACAATTCTAGCTTCAAGACAATAGCAATTGTCGCTAGATCTCATGCCTTTCAACAAGGTTTGTCCATCGGGTTTAAGGATAGAGCAATAATCTTTAGAGAACAAGACGGAATATCCTTCATCACTAAGATGTGAAATGCTAATTAAATTGGCTTTCAAGCCATCAACAAATAAAGCATTGGATAAGGAGGGTAATCCGGGAACGGAAATGGTTCCTTTCCCTATAACATTTCTTTTGGATCCATCACCAAAAGTGACATTTCCACCTTCCTCCATAACAAGAGTCTCGAAGAAACTCTTGTTTCCCGTCATGTGCCTAGAGCACCCACTATCCAAGTACCAAAAATTAGAAGAATTTGCCTTCAAGGCTATTTGTGCAACATGGCAAACATTATCATTCTTTCTAATCCACTTAGCAACAATTTTAGCTTTCTTAGTGGTCTTTGGTACATGTGCTCTACTATTTCTAGGATCATGCAAATCAATATTTTCTTTCCTAGAAACATGCATCTTGGCTCTATTCTTTCTCTTTTCAATCATGCTTTGTTTTCTACACATTTTAATATATTGAAAGCAATTTGGTCTAATATGACCATCATAACCACAAAAGTGACAAATAGGAATGAAAAAAGGAATCATACCTCGCCTTTGAGCACGTCCATGTCTTTGTGGATATGTGGGTTCAATCCGTCTTCGTTGTTGAACCGGTCTTGGTTGCTTCCAAGCTTGAGGTTGCATGATTGGTCTCTTTTCCTTTGTGAGCCAATTTGGGAGGAGTGTTGGCTTGAGGAACCTTAGGAGGTTGAGCTTGAGTTTTCCTTCTTGGCCCCATTTTCACTTGTGCATTAGAGCTTTGTCCTATTTCTAACTTTTTCTTAGGAGGTTGCACAAATGAAATTTCTTCATTCTTCAAGCTCTTGACAAACACGGTCTTGTTAGAGGTTGAGATTTTCTTGCCATCTTCATACCCAAGACCTCTCTTGTCACTTGGACTCTTTCCAACACCAAGTAAATGATCAAGCTTCTTGGTGCTAGAATCTATCCTAGCCAAGGACTCTTTAGCTTCTACAAGTTCCCTCTTCAAGCCTTCTTCACTTCTCTTGGATAAGTCTAACTCCTCAATTAACTTATCCTCTCTCCTCTTCAATCTTTCCACTTGTTCACTTAAGTGGTCATTGTGAGCCGAAAGTTCAAGGTTTTCTTCTCTCAACCTCTCAATCTTTCTTGTGCTTTTAAGTGCTAAATCATTGAACTCGGCATGGTATTTAGCAAGCACCTTTTGCTCCACAAACTTCTTCTTGGAACTAGAAGAGGAGTCACTTTCTTCTTCACTAGAGTCAATTTCCTCTTGACTCAAATCTTCCTTTTCACTAGCACTTTTGCTCTTGTGAGAAGATGCAAAAGCTAGGAAGTTAGCCATGAGCTCTTCCTCACTAGAAGACTCATCTTCCTCATTGGAGTCATCACTACTCCACTCCATGTGGCGGCCATCACTTTACCCTTCTTCCTCTCATTGTGATTCGCACATTCGGGGGCAAAGTGACCAATCCCACCACACTCAAAGCATCGAACCCCTTTCCTTTCGGTCCTCTCTTGTCTAGGCTCAAACTTCTTGAAGGAACTCTTTTTCTTCAAATCTTGTCCTCTTGACCCAAATCCCTTCTTCTTCTTGAACCCCATAACCTTGTTGAACCGTTTCACAAATAAGGCAAGGTCTTCATCCGATTCATGCTTTGCCTCCTTTGCATCCTTAGATGCTTTCAAAGCTATTCCTTTAGACTTCTTAGGAGGAGTAGTGTTGCTAGGAGCCTTCCTAGACTCATATGCAAGGAGACGCCCAATTACCTCACTTGGCTTCATATCCATGTAGCCACTATTTTCTTCTATGGCCGTCACCTTTGATTCAAACCTATCGGGGAGAGATCTCATAATTTTTTGCTTGACTCTCCTATCCGAATACGGGTCTCCGAGTTGATGGCTTTGATTTACTATGTCCATCAATTTGATTTCGAAGTCGTTGAAGCATTCATCCTCTCCCATCCTAAGTAACTCAAATTGAGTTTGGAGGACTTGAAGCTTGGACTCCTTCACCACCTCGGTTCCCTCATGTGCAACTTGAAGGATGTCCCATGCCACTTTGGCAATTTGAGTAGTTCTGAATAAGCTTGTACTGATTCTCATCCATGGCACACATAATGGCATGCATCGCCTTCCTATTCCACTTAGAAGCCTCAAACTCTTGCGCGTTCCATTGCGCCTTAGGCTTCAAAACATCTTGTCCTCCACCCGCGGGAGTCATCATAGGGAGATCATATCCGTCTTCCACCGCCATCCATGCACGGTCATGAATTTGGCATATGTAGGATTCCATCTTCCCTTTCCATTGGGAATAGTTCAAACCGGTAAGAAGTGGAGGCCTTGTGCTAGAAGCTCCTTCGTGGCCACCACCATTTCCACCGTTTCCACTCATAGTGTTTATGAATGAATGAAATGAATGCAAATGTATGAATAATCAAAAATCACACAAAATGCAAAACACACCAAAATAAAGCAAGGATCACCTATGTATGTCTAGGAACCCGCTCTGATACCAATTGAAACTAAATTATGCACGGTGTGTATAAAGCTATCTAGAGGGGGGGTGAATAGATTTTACGCTTTTTACCCAATTTTTCGTGTTAGTCAAAATTACGAAATTACCCTCAAGATAAATAAACAAGCAAGTGTAATATGGTGCGGAAATTAAATTGACACTTGATTTTTACGTGGAAACCCTCACGGGAAAAACCACGGGCTATGTAAGTAAGCCACACTCGAACCTCGAATCCACTAAATGTGCAAACGATTACAACCTAATCCCGGAAGTAATCACACACCTACCTAATCCCGGTATGAGTGAACCTAGTCCAATTTGCTTGCGATCTAAGCAACCTAATCCCGATTGCTACACACAAGACTTAGCTTCTCTTGAAGAGAATACAACCCTAAGTGAATATATGAAAATATCCAAAATGCAACATAGAGCAAGGGAAACCCTATATGCTTATCTAAGATGATTAATATGCAATTAAGAGCAATCCTAGATATCAAAACTAAATGACATGTCAATTAGTTTAGCTAATCAATATCAAGCACAAAACCTAATATGCTAGCACAATACAACTTCTCAAACATACATCATACTAATCTCAATCTTGTATTCAACAAATATAAAATCACATACAAGTAATTAAATTGAGATTGCTAGATAAGAGAAACACAAAATATGTAAGATATTAGTGAAAAGCTTACCAAGCAAAGTATGATGAAGAATCCATGCAAGATGTCATCTAGATGATCTAAGATGATGCTAGATGATGATTGATGATCATGGAAAAGGTGTTTGAGTAATTAAAAATGAGTTCTTGGAATTTTTCTTCTCTTTGAAAAATATCCTAAGTATGGAAATCTGAATATGAACTCTTGTGATTGACCTAAAGTCAAAGGTGGCATATATATAGGGGGCCAAACAAAGTGTGGTCGTTTTGATAAGTTTGCCCACTATTTGCCTTGGGCGCTGTACGTAGGGCGCCATTGTACAGCGCCTGTACAGCGCCCTTGCTCTGTTTTCACGAGGAAACAGAGTGGCGCTGTACGTACAGCGCTCTGTACCGCGCCACGTACAGCGCCCCAACAGCGACCCAACAGCGACCGATTAAATCGATCAGGTCTGAACAGCGCTCAATGGGCGCTGTTCGTACAGCGCTTCTGTACAGCGCTATTGGGGGCGCCCAGTGCAAAAATGCAATCCTAAGTCTAAGCATGACAAGGCAATTGGATATGCAAGATGCAATCAAACTAACATGCAAGAAGAGATGTTAATGAGCATTAAGGCACACATAAAAGACACACAACATATAAGGATTAAACATATGCATGAGTTGTGAGTGTGTGCATCTATCTCTTCAAGACAAGTAAGCACTTAGAATATTACCTTTGGTGCTTGTCAATAGTGAGGTCTTCAAAAGGGCCTAAGCAATAACACAACATCTAAGCTACCCTTACAAAGCATCCCCACATGTGGTTTGATCACGAAATAAGCCAATTAAAACAACGGGAATCCTAACAAAGGGATTCTTGAAGACTCATGAAGATTTGAAGATTTGAAGATTTTTATTCTAGGAATCTCTTATAATGTGAGGATGAGAGTATGCTATCAACTTGAGTTTATTGGAGTGAAAACATTGTATGGTGAGGTTGAGGTTTTGCCATGGATAGCCAAAGGGGGAGATTGTAAGGTTTATGATTTGTATGGCTGATTCCATTGCAAAACGCTCTACATTGTGTAAAGTTGTTGCTTAGGATGTTTTGTTAGGATTATGCTTAATAGCAAGAGTGTAATATTGTAATTGACAATTTATCATATTAATAAACAGTGATTTCTGTTATTTAATAAATCTATAGCATATAATTATAATTGTCAAGGTAAATAATCATAGGTCAAAAGACTATG
>JAUESC010000246.1:0-21300 GCA_030490815.1 Acer saccharum | reverse complement strand
TAATAATACATGTGAGCGTGCTTATTTATTAATGCGGTCGTTTTGCGCAACAAAATAATGTTTTAAATGTGTTCATTTTGAAAACCAATTTTCACCACTTAAAAATCCACTTAGATGTAAAATTAGTAAAGTGGTAAGTAGGATTCGTTCCATAGGAATTAGAGTAATTAGTTCAATAAATTAACAATTCCTAAATGTGATAAAGTAAATCATAAGAAATGGATGGTTGTATGGTTTGTCAAACCATCAAACATACATATAAAATAAAACTAATAAAACTAAGGAAATAGAATGCTCAACGAATCTAGATAAGATATATATGGGATAAACAATTAAGAGAATTGCTAGGGAATTGACGGAGTCACAAGTGGATTACGGGCAACGCTTCTCAAGCCACCTTAGTGAACCAATCTCACAAATGTTAACCAATTGTATTCTTAAATGTGTTTAGACCATCACAATGAACCCTAAACAACTTCCCATCATAATGCCTAACCGATTAAGGAGAGGGGGTCACGGCGAGATCGGTTTATTACAATTAAAGGTTTAGATTATCGCGGTTGATGTATCCTCCGACAATCTATCATACTCACTATGTTCTCAATCCTTCAAGGGTGTCAATCAATCAAGATTATATAACAAATTATCCTAAACAAGAGTATAATCAACTAGTGGGTATACATGTCAATTATATAATGAATAGAATCTAGTTATAAAATGAATAGAACACAAATAGAGATTCAATACATATTAAAGCTTAAGCAAAACCCAATCCAAATGTTCTCATCATCCCCTAGAAAGGGGTTTTAGTTACACATATTACAATCAAAGGGAAGGCAAGTAAAAGATTAGGAAATCACCCTTGGGCTTCTTTTTGTAGAGCTTGATCCTTTCCTTGTCTTTGATGCTCCTTGTGCAAAGAGTGGATGATGAGGATGGTTTAGATAGGTGGAGTCAAATGGGAAGTGACTAAGGAGATATGTGGAGAAGATGGGAAGAAAGGAATGATTGCGGGAAGGTAATCTAGATGTTGAGTTTGGGATGGAGGAGAATGGTGGGATTAGGAATGGTAGAAGAAATGAGGTTTCTTGGTTGTCAAGAGTTGTGTTTTCAAAGGAAAAATAGGATGAACTTATAGTGTTTTCAAATCAGGTCATGATGGCTAATTACCAAAACATCCCTAACTTTACAAATTACCATTTTGACCCCTCAAAGGGTGGCTTTTGGTAATTTTCAGACCAATCACAGTTGAACACAGAGCTTCGCGGTGAAGTTTCATGGTGACATCTTAGGGCGACATCATCTGGAGCCAAAAATAACTCCCTGTCACCATGGCGACATTGAAATGTAAACCTCGACATTGATTTTCACGGTGCGGTCGCGATTTGGGAAGTGGCGACATAAGGGAGTGACGACCATGGATTTGTGGCTTGGATTCCAACGGTTTTGGGGAGCCGAGAAGTCACCGATCAAGCTTGCATCATCATCGCTATTCGATTGGAGCAGAAATTGGCCAGAGATAGGTCAATTTCCGACAGCTGTAAAAAGCTAGGGTTTGGGGCATCAATGGTGGTCTGCACACATGAGGAAGAAGATGAAATTGAAGAAGATGGGGGACATTTAGCACTGAGCAGGGGTGCACGCAGATGCTTTCCTCTTTCTCTCATATGGGGTGCACTTAGCAGGGAACGGGGGAGTGCTTAGGCATGGCTGATCAAGTGCTTGGACCACGTTGGGCTAGCACTGGGCTTGCGCGCTTGGGCCCAGCCTGCTTTGTTTCTTCAACTTTTGGGAACCCGCAGCAGTAGGCTGGGGTGTGATCAGAGGCCCAAAACCTCTAAAACGCGTCGTTTCATTACCTGACGTGGCGTGTCTAGCAGCTTTTCATGGTAATTTACGAAATGTACCCCTAAGCTCTTCTGAAATCACATTAAATTCAATTCTTCTTCATAATTTATACTTTTGCCCTTACTTAACCAAATTACTCCAATGCGCATGATCTTTAGAAATACCTGAAAATACTCAATTCACACAATTAAATCACAGGGAATTGCCCAAGAATCAAGCATAAAGAGAAGGAAATGGGGACCAAAATCATACCAATTTTGATTCGATCATTTATCCGTAAGTGCACGGATCATTACGATCACGTAGCAGTAAGTACGGTTCATTCCCACAAGGAGGTATGATACCTTAAATCGGTTTTAGGTCTTAGGTCTTAGATGGTATATACAATATATTTATACTAAATACATGCAAGAAAAGTAAATGGAGATTGTCACAAGCAATTAACTAACTAATTCACTAGGATTACACTAAGATGGCATGAATCAAATTACAACTAAGTTACACTAAATCAAATACAACTAACTAAATTATCATTAGCTAACCAACTACAATTATCTAAGTTAACATTAAATAGCCTAACTAATTACCAACTAATGCAATGGTTATGCAAGAGTGATAATGAGAGTGAGTTTGTATGGGAATGGAGATGTTAGGAAATTGGTATACAAAGTGCAATCACCCAATTAAGAAGTTGATTTCAATTAAGCACATAAGTTGGTCTTAAACCTTGAATAAAGACCCATAAATCAATAGCCATTCATGTATGATCTAAATTGTTTTACATGTCAATCAATTGATTAATTAAATCAACATATACATAAATTGAAGCTCAAACATAGATAATCAACTAATCTCATAGATAATATCACAAGTACACCAAATCCCAACATCAACGGTTTAGTTACACATATAATAATAAGCTAAAGGAAATAAGAGAGAAAGAGAGACAACCCAATATCTTGGTGAAGTCTTCACAATAGATCAAGCTCCTCTTGTTCTTCCCAAGCTCGAAATCAACATGTAACCATGATGATTTGGGTGAGAAATGGAAGCTTAAAGATAACTAACAAGCTAGAAACGAGCTAAATGGTTCAAAAATCGTCGTCTTCTACTATCGAAATCCGGTTGCTTGGATGCTCTAAACCGTCGTGTAACTTCTCTCTCTACTCTTTCTGTTAAATGAAAAGTAAAAAACTAAAAATGAAAAATAAGTTTTCAAAATAGCTGATGTTGACGGTGAAATTTGGATTGCCACGCATTCAACAATTATATCAATTTAATATAAAATAAGAAAATTAAGAACACATGCAAAAGACAAGTTTTACGTGGAAAACCCTTGAATGGGAAAAAACCACGGCGCCCCTGAGGGCAGAAGAATAATACTAGGTTTTCGTTGCCTTGTTACACGCTTAGATCTCTCTTACAATTGCTCTCTTTTCTCTCTCTAGATTTCTGAACCCCTTCCTCATGGGATAGGTGGTTCTATTTATACATGTTTACTTAGGGTTTCCCCTTGTTTTCAGCCGTGTGGGTGAAAGGTTTCCCTCTTTGATTCGTACTAGGATCCTTTCTTGTCACGGATCAGGTCTACTTCCTTTTTATGATTCCTTGTTGTTCTGGGTCTTCTAAAAGTTTAGGGTTTATTTCTGTGTTTCTGCCGAGTCGGTTAGGCCCAGTGTGCTGGTCCAGCGAGTACCTTTACTTTCTGGGTATTGCGTATTTGGCGAGCACACTTCTATTCGGCGAGTAGGTATTTAGCTTCGGCGACCATATCTTTGACTTCCTTTTGGTTTAAGCTATTCTATCATTCTGACTTGTCAAACTTCCTCCTTTAACCCGGTCAACGAGTGACGTGGCAGTCTTTCGTTAGCTCTTTTGATGACGTGTCAGGTTGGCGAATTTATACATACAACAATACCCCCATAAATACTTCGAGCTGGGCGAATGACTTGTTCTTCCCACTTCGTTTGCCTCTGCGAGTAGTATTATATTTATGTTTATAAGATTTCAACACACTTTGCAATAACTCCTTCTTTCCTTTTAACCACGCGCTGTATTTATTAATTGATTCTTCCGGTGCACGCTTTCAATTTAAACCACATAACTTCTGGCGCTTCCACTTGCTTGACAGGTGAAGGGACATTTGACGGCTTGGTTATCCCCAAGATGCCACATGTCATTTTTTGGTGGTGACTGTTGCGGTTTGGTAACTGTGGCCGTCATTCTCATTAATTGCGTATCATTGTACTTGATTGTTTTTTTTTCTTTTTTGAATTTCGAAGTTCCCTCTTTTTAAGGCCCGATCGTTTCTCCTCTTTCACTTTGCTTTCTTCATCGTGTTTCATCAGAGCAGAAAAGAACAGTTTGATCTTTTGCTTCTGTCTTCCTTATTTTTTCGAGAACTAACTACAGTCCTTTCCCTGTGCCTCTTATTGCCGGACGGTTCACCGGATTCGACTTCTCTTGCTTCTCTGCGTCTCCGACTCTTTTGCACATTTTCGCGAATCTAGGGCTTTCTGGTGAGTTCCCATGGACCCTTCCTTACGTTCTTATCTTTTTAATCGGATGATGCAAGCCATGGAGCTTGGTGATAAAAGTACTGCAGACAAGATTGAATCCTTGATTCGTAATTTTCGTCCGGATTCTCCGTCCCGGTTTCTGTTTATGTTCCATCTTCTGAAGATAACTTTATTCCTAACCTCTTTCCTCCATCTTCCAACAGTGGTTCTCCCAATATGCCGAGATCTTCCAATCCAGGCGGCAGTAAACGACGCGCCCCTAGGGCTTCTCGTGAATCCTTGCTAGATGCGCAGAACGGTTGATTCTGACGTCGAAGATCATCAGAGGGATGTGCTGCATTTTTCACCGAGTCCCGTGTTCCTTTGACACGGAAGTTAATGTGGTCGGCGAGGATGAGCTTCGCAAATACAAAAGTCGTTTCGACCTTCCAGACTCGGTGACTCTTATGTTACCCGGCGACCGGGCTGTGTGGAATCCTCCCGAAAATGCAGTCGCCATTTACGGGGCTATGCTCAGTTGTGGGGTAACTCTCCCTCTTCAGCCTTTCATTGCCAGATTCTTGGCGGAGGCTCAAATTGCCGGCACAGCTCGCCCCAAATAGCTACAGAATACTGATGTGCCTGTGCCTCATGTGGAAGTTGAAGGGTTACGGGCCCCCTACTCCTCGCGAGATCCGCCACTTTTACACGCTAAGGCAAGCGGGAAATGGTGGCACGTATTTCCTTCTTTCTTCGCCCGTGGAGAACTGGATCCCTGAGGGCGTGGCGAACCCCGGCCAAGTAGAAATATCCGGCGATGAAAAGAAAAAGGGGTTCATCTGGGGCTTTCCCACTTCGAACAAGAGGTGGAAGAATAGCTGGTTTTTTGTTGGCGGAGTGGGGCCGTGATGTACCTGCCAGCAGTCGTCGCAATCTTCGGCGAAGAAGGTTCCCAGGCACTTTACATCACCTGAAGCCTGGTCGAAGGCGACCTGTTTTACTAGACAGAGAGGTCTCTCGCCTCGCCGCGGCAGCTGTCCTCCCTTTGAGCTCAAGGGACAGGTCCTTCCTCTTGGATGAGGAAAAAATGATTTCTGAGGGGATTTTCACACGCCTACATGCCAGGCTTCCTCGCTGTAAGTCTTTGTCCATTCTTTGTTTTACTGTTTCGTTTGGTTCTGTTGATTGACACTTTGTTTATTTTTCTTGCAGTGTGTGACTTTGACACCGTTTGCGACTTGCAAGCCCGGGCGGTGAAGAATTCCGAGGCTGCCAGCAAGAGGCATGCTGCTGGTTTGGCCAAGGAGGGAATTGCTGGCCCGGACGGTGATGAACCTTCTGATGGCGAGGATGCTGGTGACGTTACTGGGGGAGGGGTTGAATCAGGGCAACCCCCTATGCGTGCAGAGGCTGCTGCGTCTGTTCCTGTTGCTGCTGCTGCGACTACCCCTACTACTGCTACTGCTGCGACTACCCCGGCTGCGACCACCTCTAGTCGTAAGGGTAAGGAGAAGGTTGGGGTTTCAGGGGGGGTCAGTGACATCCCTATTTTTGACGCGGATGTTCCTGAGACTCCTCTCGATCCTGCGAGTGACCTGGCCCCCAGAGCTAGGAATAAACGTCCTGCTGAGAGCGCATCTGATCACTCTGCTCGACCTCCCAAGCGGGCTTCACGGGTGGTGCAGTTCGTTGTTTCTTCCGACGAGGAGGACGCTGAGGAGCCAGCTGTCGCTGAGACCCCTTCTACCCAACCGGCTGTTCATGAGGGGCCTGCTGAAGCAGAGAATGTAGCGGCGCCTCCCTCTGAGGGGGTTAATGAACACTCTCCCCGCTTCTACTTCTCCCCGACCAGCTTCTCCTGCAGTGGTTATGGGCGAGCCGAGTGTCTCAGATCAACCTAGGCCATCTGGCCAATCTGAGTCGACTGATCGGCCAGGCCCGTCAAATCAGGCTGGGACCTCTGCTTCTGGTTCGGGCTTGGCCCACGAAGTTCCTCCTACCGGACCGGTTGAAGCCGATGAAGGGAACGTGTCCCTTTTTGATTTTTCGGCTACTGAGATATGCTCCCACTTGGCTAATAATGATATATACATCGGTGATGGCTGGGGGCATGTTAAAAACAAGTCTTGTAACAGGAAGATGGAGTTTTTCTTCAACTGCCACTCCTTGGTAAGTTCTTCGCCGCAAATCTCTATGTATTATTATTTTTCCATATTTTTTCTAACTTTGGCTGTCTTTTTCCTCAGATGATGTCTGAGATGGGTGAGACTTACAAGTTTGGGATCAGAGCTTCTCGTGAGATTAAACGCTTGCGCGAGCAGGCTTCTGTTTTGGCAGCTGAGAAGCTCTCAGCTGAAGAATCCCATGCTCAACAGCTCGCTCAGCTCAGAGAATCCTCGGATGGTCATCTGTCTGCTCGGCTGGCCGCTGAAGAAAAACTTTCTGCTGCTGAAGAGGAAATTCGCTCGTTGAAGGAGCTTCTATCTTCGAGTCAAGAGTCCTTCGCAGCACGTTTGGAGGCCGAGCGGGTAGCTGAGGAGGCTAAGGAGAAGGCTGAGCAAGAGGCGGCAGATTTACGCAACCAGCTATCTTCCCGTGACCTTATCTTCGAAAACTTGAAAGCCGTGCTGGAGGCTGAGTCAGTTGATCGCTTCAAGAGATCCCCTGCCTATGATGCGCTTTTGTTGCGCGAATTTGAGAAAGGCATGAGGCAGGCGAAGAAATTCTTTGCCATGAAGGATCATTCCAACGAGAAAGCTCTGAAGCGCTTCGACAGATCCCTCCAGCAGCATATGGCCAACGGCGTGGACTCGATTAAAGATCAAATGAGACGATGGAAAGCCCACTGCCGTTACAACAGGACTGAACCTCATCCCATGCATCTAGAGATCCCCAGCAAGCGTGCCTTTAATACTTACTACTCAGGTCAGAAGGGCAGCTTTTCTGGCTCTGGTGCTGAGCCTGACTTGGGTCCCGTTGCTGGGAGGGATTATGAGCCTTTCATGCCAACGGAGGATGAGGCGGTCATCTGGCCTTCGGATGAGGAGATTGAAGATGAGGAAGATAGCGAGGGCCCTCCTGCAGCCGGTTGATTTTTTTGGATCTTCTGTTGTTAAAGACTGTAAATTTATTTTTGTCATTCATTTGTAAATGATACAAAGTTATGAATATATACTTTTCTTTGTTCAGCTGCCTTTGCTGAGTTTTTGGCTTTTGCTTAGTTTTTCACCAAGTATATTTTAGCATATTTTTGCTTTTATTCAGCTGCCATTGCTGAGTTTTCGGCTCACTTGGTATTCGCCAGGACGTATCCGACCATATACCAAGTTTTTAGCGTATTTTATAGCTATATTCAGCTGCCATTGCTGTATTTTGGGTACTTAGTATTTGTCAGGACGTATCCGACCATACACCAAGTTTTTAACATGTTTTGTCTTTGCTCAGCTGGCTTTCTGGCTTCTAGGGTTTATATTTTCCCGTAATGGCGATCGCCGCTTTTTGCAACTCGGGTTTTTGTTTCTCGCCGATTATCATTGCTGCGAGTATGAAACTCGTTTTATGTGATGGAGTTGATATACGATGGCGAATATCCTTTGTGACTAGCTGGTGATTGCGAATTCTTAGTAATAAATTACTCTTTTATTGAATATTTCCTGCAACTTTGTTAACATAGTCATAAAGAAAAAATGCTAAAACGAAAAAACTGCTCTAAGACACAATAAAAAGGTTAAAAAACTCTTTAACTTTTCCCAAGAGTTTAGGGAAAATATATCTTCAAGTACTGTGCATTGCATGGGCGGGGTAGTTCGCCAAAGCCTTCTCGAGTGATACGATATGCCCCGTGGCCAGCTATTCCTGTAATTTGATAGGCCCTTCCCATTTGTCTGCGAGTGATCCTGCAGCTTTGTCTCTTGTTCCTGGATTCACCCTCTTCAGTACTAAGTCACCAAGCGTGAACCTCCTTTCACGCACATGCGAGTTGTAATATCTGGCTACCCTCTGTTGATACGCAGTATTCCTTATTTGTGCGCGCTCTCTTCTTTCTTCTAACTCATCTAGGCCGCACTTTAGCATATCAATGTTGATTTCTGGCTGAAAGAGTTGTACCCTTGGTGAAGAGAATGATGTTTCCACGGGAATAACAGCTTCAGCTCCATAAGCCATGGAATATGGGGTTTCGCCTGTTGAACCCCTCTCTGTGGTTCGATATGCCCAGAGCACTTGTGGTAATTTATCCGCCCAGCTGCCCTTTTTGGTTGCCAATTTAGCTTTCAGGTTGTGCTTTATGATCTTGTTCACTGCTTCAGTCTGGCCATTCGTCTGGATGTGCTGGAGAAGCGTAGTAGTTGTTGATGCCATACTTATCACATAGCTCCCTGAATTTCCTACCATCGAATTGGGTCCCATTGTCCGTGATGATGGTGTTTGGTATCCCGAATCTGTATAGGATATTTTTCTTCACAAAGCTTATGGTGTTTGCTTCTGTTATATGTACCAACGGCTCGGCTTCTACCCATTTTGTAAAATAATCCACGGCTACTATGGCATGCTTTGCTCCTCCAGTTGCTGTTGGCATTGGGCCGATCAAGTCTATTCCCCACATGGCGAATGGCCAAGGCGAGGTAATACTTTGCAGGAGCTCAGGTGGTTGTCGGATGTTATTGGCAATTTTCTGACACGCTTCACATCTCGCTGCCACCCTTTTGGAGTCGGCGAACAGTGTTGGCCAGTAAAAACCCTGCCTTAATGTTTTGTGGGCTAGGCTGGCACCCCCAGCGTGGTTCCCACAATTTCCACTGTGTATGCTTCTCAGGATACCTTCTGCTTCTTTCAGGTCCGACACATCTCTGCAGTGCCCTCGAGTATCCCCTCTTGTACAGTTCTCCATTGAGTACTGAGTATCTTGTAGCTCTGTACTTCAGCCGTTTGCCTCTAATGGGTCACTTGGAGTACATCATTGACGAGATATTCTTTAATTGGTGTGATCCAGCTGTTCCCTTCGCCAAAGACTGCCCAACTTCCTTTGTTTTAACTATACTCGGCTGCAATAGGCGGATCATAGAGATATTGTTGGGCCAGATGTTGATCGTGGCAGATGCCAATTTGGCTAAGGCATCAGCCTTTTCATTTTTTCTCTGGGGACATGAACAATTCTGTACTCTTTAAATCTTTCTAACAGCTCCTTTGCCAATTCCAGGTAAGTGATCATGCTTTCATCTCTCGCCTGGTATTCATCTAGTACCTGATTGACAACAACTTGAGAGTCGCTGAAAATTTCCACCTCGTCTGCTCCTAGGACTGTGCTAATCTTTAAACCTGCTATGAGTGCCTCGTACTCAGCTTGATTGTTGGTAGCTTTGAAGTCAAAACGCAAGGCACATTCGACTGAATCTCCCTCAGGGGTTGACACTACGACCCCTGCCCCGCTGCCATGCGTGTTTGACGAGCCGTCAACGCGGAGTTGCCATTTGAATATTTTCTTACTTGTTCCTCCATCATTCTCGCCACCTCTATGCTTGGTTCGGTGAACTCTGCTACAAAGTCTGCCACTGCCTGGGCTTTAATTGCTGTCCTTGGGAGGTACTCCACATCGAATTCACTTAATTCGATCGCCCACTTTGTTAATCGACCGGATACTTCTGGTTTCTGCAGGATTAACTTCAGTGGGCATTGGTGTATACCCCGATTTTATGAGCCTGGAAATATGGTCTTAGCTTCCTTGCTGCTGTTATTAGGGCGAGTGCCATTTTTTCAGCCGGCGAGTACCTTGTTTGGCTGGTAATAGTGCTTTGCTGATGTAGTATATTGGCTTCTGGATTCCATCTTCCTATCGCACTAGTACGGAACTTGTGGCTGCTTCAGAGACGGACAAGTATATGTATAATGTTTCTCCCGTTTCTGGTTTTGATAGCAGTGGTGCCTGTCCAAGGTAATCTTTCAAGGCCTGGAAGGCCTTTTCGCAATCCTCATTCCACTCGATACTTTTCCCTTTTTTAAAGCTTTGAAAAACGGTAGGCATCTGTCTGTTGACTTGGCTATGAATCTGCTCAGCGATGCTAGGCACCCCGTGAGTTTTTGGACGTCCTTCAGAGTCCTTGGCGAGACCATTTTTGCTAGTGCTTGGATTTTTCAGGGTTCACCTCTATTCTGTAGGGAAAAATAACAAAAGTAGTACACGCAGCGGAAGCGATACTAAAAATAAGATTTAGTGACTTTTAAAATTTTTTCCTTTATGAACCTTAAACCCTTTAATTAATTAAACATGCATATACAATAACAAAAAGTAGATTACCTTTTGTCGCGTGATCCGATTGACTTACGTCGATGGTAATCCGCAAGATCTTCAATCCTAGCACGAACGTGGATCACCTAGGAGCGTGGTCTCCCTTTTCTTTGAATTGCAAACCTGTGAATGGACAAAACAAAACTTTTCTTTTCTTTGTTAGTCACAAAACAATCAAAAGAATGTCTAAGATTATTCCGGTCACTTTTGAGTTCTCAATCTAATGATCGAAACTCGCGTGAACCTAGATCGATATCGTATACACAAGCTTATTGATGATTAAGCAATAGTATACTATCAAAGAATAATCTAACACTCCTTTTTGTCTTAGTAGAATAAAAACTCTCTATGAATGAAGAAGAAGAAAAATAAAATCTCAAGCACACATGTATGTGGTGGCCGAACCCTATAAGAGCACTTATATAGGTTGGCCGAATTTTTCTTTCTTTTTCCTTTAGGGTTGCCGAATTCTATGTAGTTTTAGATTAGGGTTGGCCGAATTTCATCATGTCACTTATATAGGGTGACCGAAATTCAACCCTAATTCTTTTCAACTTTATAGACTTCAAACCCTAATCCAACTCATTGATTTTTATTCTTTTATTTTGACTAAATAAAAAGACTCCTTATTTGATTAAATAAATAAAATTAATTTATTTATTTCCTTATCAAACAAGTCTTTTACTTTTAGGAAAGATTTGTTTCTTTAATTAAACAATTAATCAATAAATTAATTAATTCTTATTTAATTAAAACAAATGAAACAAAATAATATATTAGGTTAAAACATTAACCTTGCCGCCCCACTTGTAAAATTGGGCCTAATATTATTTTCTTATTTCATTTAATCCATTGGACTTTAAATAAAAAGCCCACATGTGAACCGGACCCATTCTTACTAAAAGAAACAAGCCCACATGTCTTTCATTAATATATTAATATAATTGAGCAGCCCATTACTTAAATAATGTGCATATTATTTCTTAATATATTAAATGCAATTCTAGATGGACCCTTAAATTGGTCCAGTAGAATATATCAAGTGATCCATGCAAGTCCATGTGGATTGGGGATCTTTGGCGAGCCATCTAAATTTAAGCTTCAATAGACATAACCTAATCACAATCAACAAATGATTCACTTAGGTCCGATCCATTAATTTTAACTCATTCCACTAAAGAGCTAAAACTGAACTCTTAAATAAAGATAGAAAAGGAAGATGCTCCTCATTCATACCCTAGACAATCATATTGGAGATAGTGTATCCTCGTGATTAATATCAGTAATCGCCAAGAGTTCATAGACCGCCTATAACTCTCCAAGTTACCATATTTACTCATATGACCACGTTTTGAACTTGGATATTTTGACTTGTCCAGAAGCCATGTTTTCAATAGACACTATCGAAAACTCAACGTTGAGATTTAATATCCAATTACCTCAAAACATCCATATGATGATATTATACTCTCATTTAATTAAATGGAGCCACGATGTCTATATCTATAAATGAAGTCCTCTATCGATTAACAAATGAATATCACCAAACTATCGAGGATAGACTATGCGATATAATCGTACTCATTGATAACTCAAATGATATCACTTGCAACCATAAGTCCATCATTTATCTCAGGATTAAGATAGACTCTCCGATTGTCCTGATAATGAAAAGACTATTATCTACTGACGGTTCTAGATAAAGCTTTTCATTGTGACCCAGTTCAATGCACCCAGTGCACTAGATCCTTTTGCTCGAAGACACTCCGATGATTTAGACTCATCATATCTCATTTGATCCCACTCAAATGCTAGCAAAAGAATTCTACAACTTTAACAAGATAAAGGTGCCCAACCTTTAACTTAAGTTGTGAACATTATTCAAGACTAACTAAAGAATTGTGTCTACCACATACATATCCAGATGTACGAACAATTCTTCTTTTCCCATAGTCTTTAAACCTTATGATTATTTACTTTGACAATTATAATATTAAACTATAAATGCTATACGATTTGTTAAACCAGAAATCACTTTATTAATATGAAAAAGATTGTTAATTACAACATTACACTCTTGCTATTGAGCATAATCCTAACATATTCCTCTTTGATGTACTTGATATCCGAGAAACCTCCCAGATGGTACGCCAAATACACACTTTGCTGGATTCAATTTCATCCCATATTTGACCAGCACGTCGAATGTTTCCCTCAGGTCATTTGTATGTCTATCTGCTGTGATGCTTTTTGTCAGCATGTCGTCAACATAGACTTCCATATTTCTCCCTATTTGTTTGGCGAACATTTTGTTGACCAAGCGCTGGTAAGTTGCCCCAACGTTCTTCAGGCCGAATGGCATGACTGTGTAACAATACAACCCCTGATATGTGGTGAACGCTGTCTTCTCTTCGTCTGGCTTGTGCATCTTTATCTGGTTATATCCTGAATATGCGTCCATGAAGCTTAGCGTCTCATGTCCAGCTGTTGCATCGACTAACTGGTCAATCCTTGGTAGCGGGAAGCTATCCTTGGGGCAAGCCTTGTTTAGATCGGTGAAGTCGACGCACATTCTCCATTGATTTTTTTTTTTTTCACCAGGACTACATTCGCCACCCATTCCGGGTACTTAACTTCTCTAATTGATCTTGCGGCGAGTAACTTCGACACTTCTTCTTTTATCGCTGCACTTCTTTCTGGGTTGAAACTTCTCCTTTTTTGCACAACTGGTTTGCATTTTCCATTCACAGCTAGGTTGTGTGAAATTACGCTTCTGTCAATTCCTGGCATGTCTTCGTGGCACCAAGCGAAAATCTCCTTATACTCTCTCAGCAAGTTTGTCACGTCTTTCTTAACTTGTTCAGTCAGCCTTGCTCCGATCTTTACTGTTTTATCTTGTTCCGCTTCATCTAGAATAACTGACTCAGTTGGTTCTTCTTTCTCTCTGCTCGTTTTGTCCCTTGGGTCCAGTTCAAAGTTTTCCGGATTATCTTCCTGCACTTCCCTGTCTACCTCGAATATGTTAGGGTTTCCATCCCTGCTTTATCTTTGAAGATTGATAGGTTAGCGCGGCGAGCCATCTCCTGTGACCCTCTCAATTCTCCGACACCAAATTCTGTAGGGAATTTTATTTTCAACGCATGGGTAGAAGTAACAGCTCGGTCTTTGTTAAGAAAACGGTCGTCGGCCAAAGTAAAGCATTATACGGCCAATTATGGATGTCACCACGACAAAGTCTAACAGGATTGTTCGCCGGCATGGTGCTGTACCAATCTCACTGGCAGCTTCACAGTTCCTAACACCTAACTTCTGCGCCACCGAATCCCCTTTAATGGCACATGAATGGTTCAAGATCTTTCCTGTCCAGGCAACTCATCATATACTCTGGCACTTAAAATATAGCCGAACTTCCATTGTCAATCATCACCCGAAGGACATCCTATGGGCTATTCGAACCCCACGACGATTGCAGTTAGGCTTTGCATCAATTCCGTCTGAGTTTTCTGCTGTAAATGTTATGGGATCATGTCCTTCTCTTCCCTTCTTGGGGTTTCTCTGCACAGAATTGATCTCCATGCTTCTGCCTTTATACATTACTTCTCGAACCTCTGACAT
The DNA here is from genome assembly GCA_030490815.1 of Acer saccharum. Classification (NCBI taxonomy): domain Eukaryota; kingdom Viridiplantae; phylum Streptophyta; class Magnoliopsida; order Sapindales; family Sapindaceae; genus Acer; species Acer saccharum. The sequence continues at coordinate 7,056 of JAUESC010000246.1, read as the reverse complement.
CCTTTCTCGATTGCTCCTCCCAGTGTGAGGTCCGCCGAAAATGGTGTTTATGGTTGCGTTAGGGCTGTTCCTCCTTGGACTCTTCCTGTCCTGCCCGTTTCCTTGGTGGCTATCCTGACGACCACCGTGCTTGTCCCCTTTCAAGGCAAAGTCCTTCAGGTGCCCATCTCTGATCAGGCTTTCAATGTGATCGCGTAATTGAAAACATTTTGAAGTATCGTGCCCATGATCTTTGTGGAATCGGCAGTACTTAGTTGTATCTCTCCTGGCATTTGCTAATTGCTGCCGAGGGTATTTAGGAGAGTCCCTTGTCTTCTACCACAGACAATATCTCCTCCTGATCGCCAGTTAAAGGGGTGTAATGGTTGTACCTTCCTCGAAATTTATTTGTTCGAGCGTTTCCTCTGCCTTCTCTTGGATATCCCTTTTGGCCTTTTTCTTCTCTCTGGCGATCACGTGACTGCGCCTTTTTGTCATCCTTGTGGTCCGGTTTCGAGTCAGGTTTGTGTCCATGCACATAGTTACCCCCTTGCGCTACTTCTTCTTCTCTTCTCTTCCGCTAGTGCATAGTCGCCAGCTATTTCCATCATCTCCTTATAAGTTTTTGGTCTTTCCCTCCGTAGGTCAAAGGATAATCGCCCACTTTGTAACCCATTGGTGAATGCAGCGACCACAGCTACATCACTGGCGTCTTCAATTTGAGCAACCTCCTTCTCGAATCTCGCTAGATACTTCTTGATCGACTCGTTACGTTCCTGTTTCAGATTGGATAGATGGGCGAGTGACTTTCTTCTCTAGACACTCCCCATGAATTGCCTTATGAACGCTTTGCTGAGATTTAAGAAGCTACTTATACTTCCGGGAGGAAGTCTTCCAAACCACCTAGAGGCAAGGTCGCCGAATGTTTGCGGGAAGGTGAGGCATAATAGCCCATCGTTGGATGAATACTGGGCCATAATGTTACGGAATCGGTGAACGTGCTCCTTCGGATCCCTATTCTCCTTGTACTGCTCAATGGTTGGCATTCTAAATCTATCTGGAAATTGGGTGCGAGCGATAGTTTCGATGAATGGGCTATCTGACTCATCATCCGAAGATGCATTACGACCATACCTTCGCGCCATTGCTGAAACTTTCCTTGATAGCTCTTGCAGGTTGACATCTCGCTGACCAGTCGGCTCTCCTGCTGGATCGAGTCTACTCTTGATTGTCATTCTACCATGATTGCCTCTCTCATCCGGGCTTCTTCGATCTTCAGTGCTCTCGGATCTCCTTCGTTTCGCTCTTTTGGATCGTAACTCCCTTCGTGGACGAGGACTCTTATCTTCAGACGAGATGGAACGGTGTCTCCACCGGTTTCGTTGATATGTGTCGCTGGAATTGACCCCATGTGTTCGCACCTGGTCTCGCTCCTCCCTGGATTCTTCATTCATCACACCTTTTCCCTTCCTTTGTTTTCTCCCCTCGAAATCCTCAGTGTGGTCCTGGGGAGTCTCCTCAGTGGATTGCCTTGCTTGAGTATCGGGAATTGCAATGTGAACTTCTGATCGTAGCCTTCCGGGTGGATGGATTCCAGGGTGGTTAACTCGTAAGGAGATGAAACTCCCAATCCTATGGGGAGCGAAAGTCCTATTTTGCTGGCTTCGCTGATTAAGTTTACCAATGCAGCTTGGAAGTGCTGCAGAATCCCGGGATCAACCGCCCTAGTTCCTGGTGTTGCTGCTGATTGTTCCCCGATTGTCACTGCCCTGTCTCCCGTCGGCGTAGTTGGTTCAACAACTAAATCTCCGCTGGAGTTACCATCTCTGTCGCTGTCGTTGTTCATGCTGTCTGATTCGCAAGGGTCCCTCGAAGTTTCTGTTCAAATTCCCCCTCCTTCTAGCGCCAATTGTTGACGGTGAAATTTGGATTGCCACGCACTCAACAATTATATCAATTTAATATAAAATAAGAAAATTAAGAACACATGCAAAAGACAAGTTTTACGTGGAAAACCCTTGAATGGGAAAAAACCATGGCGCCCCTGAGGGCAGAAGAATAATACTAGGTTTTCGTTGCCTTGTTACACGCTTAGATCTCTCTTACAATTGCTCTCTTTTCTCTCTCTAGATTTCTGAACCCCTTCCTCATGGGATAGGTGGTTCTATTTATACATGTTTTACTTAGGGTTTCCCTTTGTTTTCAGCCGTGTGGGTGAAAGGTTTCCCTCTTTGATTCGTACTAGGATCCTTTCTTGTCACGGATCAGGTCTACTCTCCTTTTTATGATTCCTTATTGTTCTGGGTCTTCTAAAAGTTTAGGGTTTATTTCTGTGTTTCTACCGAGTCGGTTTAGGCCCAGTGTGCTGGTCCAGCGAGTACCTTTACTTTCTGGGTATTGCGTATTTGGCGAGCACACTTCTGCATTCGGCGAGTAGGTATTTAGCTTCGGCGACCATATCTTTGACTTCCTTTTGGTTTAAGCTATTCTATCATTCTGACTTGTCAAACTTCCTCCTTTAACCCGGTCAACGAGTGACGTGGCAGTCTTTCGTTAGCTCTTTTGATGACGTGTCAGGTTGGCGAATTTATACATACAACAGCTGACGTGGAAGTACTTTTGGGGGCATTTTTGTCCATTAACCGTAATAGATGTCTTTTAAACATAATTTATTAAAACGAAGATAGTCTTGAAAAGCCATCTCCAAAAAGTGACATTTAATTTTTGAACTATACTTTGGAGCTATATGAACTCAAGTTAATGTGTTATTCTCAAAAGTCAACATAAAAAGGGTGCCATTTAGGCCTATTCCCACACTTTATTTTTATACATACATTCATTTTTCTTAATATGCATACAAAATTCTCATCAAAATTCATTAAATTTCGTAATGGTGTGAATGGTTTGGACATAAGATGATTTGCCCTTGAGAATTCTCATATATGTGTGTGTCAGAGACAGAATTACTTGATTAATCCCCTAAAAAAATAAAATTGCATACAGCATCTATAATTCTCATTGAAATCACTAACAAAGAATCAATGTACATTAATAAGATCGTAGAGATGTTTGACATGTGAAAATTGTTCATGTCAGAAATCTGGCTTCTTCCCCCTATGAGTCTCTTCTGCTGACTCAACAACGTCTTGGAGATCCTTTGCACGATTAGTCATTCCACTGATTGAATAAGCTTTGACCATGGTTCTATAAGTAATCTTATCGGGTTTACATCCTCTCTGCTCCATCATCTCAAGTACCCCTTTCATCTCCGCAAAGCATCCCAACCTCCCATAAGCATCTACCAGACAGTTAAAGAACACAGTATCTAGCATTACATCTGAATTCTCGATAAAGCGCAAGACTCCCCCGATTTTTTCTGGTTTTCTTGCTTGCCCATAAGCCCTTACAAGAGAGCAAAGTGTGACACAGCTTGGTTTGATTCTCTCTGACCGCATTAACCTAAACAAATACTCCATTTGTTTCAAATCTCCAGCCCTCCCAAATGCATCTATTACAATATTGTAGGTCACAATGGTCCATGAGTAATGGTATTTCTGCATGTATTCCATGACAGCACTCATATTCTCATAGTTCCCGGCTTTTCCATAACAATCAAGGAGAATGTTGAAGGTACTAATGCTTGGTTCGATCCCAGCCCTCTGGAACTTCTCATAACACTTCTCCATTGTTTCTATTTGCCCACTATTACCAAAGGCTCTGATAGTGGAGTTCATAGTCCACACATCAGGCTCGCAGTCCTCACCAAGCATCTTCACGAGTGTTGATTCCATCTCTGCAAACCTTTTAAGCAATGGAAACAGGGAGTTACTTCTCTCTGGTAATAATCCAACATTGACTCCAACTAGTTGCCAAAACACCCTATATAATAGAAAAGATATTCAAACCAATTTCTTTTCCCATCTCAATTAAATGGAAAATTGAATGAAATGAAGCTCTTAGTGGCAAAGAGGTAGCAATGACATGAGATTAAGTGATGGTGGAAGCAGCAGAGATGCCAGATTAAGTGAACAGTCAAAGTGACGGTTTCTATTTATTCACTTTATCATCCCCACATATAAAAAATAACAGATTAGGTATATAGGGAGGACCAGATCATGTCAATGTTATCATTCAATACTTAGTTCCATTATTATTTTCTCAGAAAAATAAATAATAAATAAATTCAAAATATTGATAGAACTTACATTTTTGCTTTCCCGTAGGTATCAATAAGTGTGTTGTATGTAACTATGTTGGGTCTGATTCCCTGAGTTGACATGTCAGAAAGCAAAGCTCGCACTTTGTCAAAGGCATAAACCTGAAGGCATGATTTTATGAGGATGGAGTATGTGTTGACATCCGGATGGCAATTAGGAGTGTTCTTCATCTCCTCAAGGAGGGAAAACGCTTTATCAAAGAGTCCGCTCCTACCATACGCAGACACAAGAGCAGTATAGGCCTGATGGTTCACCTCACAGTCCTCATCAATCATGGCTTGAAAGAGTTCATGGGCTTTTTTAGGTTGCTTACATTTCCCGAGCATGACAATTAGCTTGATGTATACACCAACATTGGGCCTGTACCACATCTGGTCTCGTAGGAGTTCAAAAACCTGATAATATATAAGATAACACAGCCGTCAGAGGGTACACTAATATAAAACTTTGGATGATATGTACCTATCAATTCTTGACATGTACTGATTTTTCACCATAAGTCGGTCTTCAATCTCCCCTAATCCAATACCACATGATTTCTATTATCTAAAATCTAACACTATAACCCTAATCAGTCATCCAAACTCAAATTCGATCAAATTACAGTTACACCAAAACAGACTGACACAGACAATATGAATAAAGAACCCGAGGGTTTCCAAATTCCGTATACTTTCAAAGAAGCAAAGCCTCTATTTCCAGAAATCTCTTCCTCGACCCAATTCATAAAAATTGAAATTCAGGCCATATCCGGTAGAAAAAATAAAATAATAATAATAATACCCAGAACCCATTTACCATAAAATAAATAAATAAATAAATAAGTAAAACTGAACAATATCAAACTTGAAAAGAAGAGTGACCTTGAGAGCAGACTCCCAACGCAAAGCAGTGGCTCTCTCATGAAGAGCCTCAAGCACAGTCCTTGGGAGAAGCTTCTTGGAATTAATGGGTCCTCTCTTCTTATCAATTACAGCCTTTGTTGCCTCTCTTCGTAGAATCACTGATATCGCTTTCTTCGACGCTATCTTCCTGTTCACCTCCTCTTTCCTCTCTCTCTCCACTATCTCTTTGAACTTCTCCAAATTAAGTATTCCTCTTCTTTCGCTCTTCTCTGATGGAATCACTGTAATTCTTTTCTTACCATTATCGTTGCTAGAAGAGACAGAGAGTGGTCCTTTTCTGGGTTGGATTTCGGGTTCGGGAGTGCGTACGGGTACAATTGTGTTTTGCACAAGTATCAAGTTTGTCGCCGGCCGTCGGTTAAACGCCGGCGGGTGTGGATATGTTGAAGTGGCGAGGTAGGCCATGTAGATGTTTTGAGTTTGCTAAACATGGAATGGAACTCCACCAATTTTTTTGAGTGCTCATCCCCTTTAATTGGGGGTGAGCATTATCCCCTCCCCACATCTGGATGATTGTCTAAAGTTAACCTAATGTTAATAAATTAATTATCATATGGTAAAAATGATTTTAGTCCCTCTAATTTGTCATATTATGCGTTCTGGTCCTCCTAGTTTCAATATTGGCCATACGGGTCCCCATAGTTAAGTTTATGGTTGGTTAGGTCTACATCGTCCAATTCCGTTAGGTTTCCATCACAAATGTGAGGCTATAATGGTAAAAACATAAATTAATAATAATTTATTTAATAAAAAAACTAATATAGAATATTAAATTAATAAATAATATTAAATTAAATAATAAATATGTTAATAATTGAAAATTTAAAAAAAATTAAAAATTGATTTAATAAAAAACTAATATTAAAAAAATCAAATTAAAAAATAAAAAATGAAATCTCTCTCTCTCTCTCCGAAACAATCTCAAATTCACACCACCCATCTCTTCATTATCTACACCACCACAAAACTCATATTTCAATACAAAACAAAACTCAGATTTGGGCCTTCCTCTTTCATCGCACTACTCTCACACCATCGCTCGACGCTGCCTTACTGGTCATCGCTAACCGTCTTGGCCGTTCGACGCTCGCTTCCTAGCCGTCGTTCGACTCTCGCTTCCTAGTCATCATTCGACGACCGCTGCTAGCTCTTTACTGGTTGGATTTTCTAGTGAGTGAACTAGATTGATATATTTAAATAGATTCCAAATGGGATTTTTGGTGAATTAACCTAGTTTTGATTATATATATATATATATATATTGTTTTTTCTTATTTTGTTGGATCTAATGAAGAAGAGGTTGGGTGATGATTGTGATGTTTTTATTGTGTTGAATTTAGTTGTGAATGAAAAAAGATGGAGAAATGAATCTAGGTTTTGGGTTGAAGAATTATGAGTCTGGGTTTTGGGTTGAAGAATCTAATTTTTATATTTGTAAGGTTTTAGATTTGTATTGGCTTGATTCCATTGCAAAACTCTCTTTTTTTATAATGATTAGTTGCTTAGGTGATTTGTGGTAATGAGCTTCAAAGGAGAAAAGCGGCTTTTCATGCAAATTCGTCTTCAAGAGGAAAAGTGCTAACTTAGATGCTAACGTATCGTGATTCTTCTTCCTCTTACAAGGCATAAGCGCACACACACACACATTGCATACATTTGTGTCCTTGCATCGTTGTGCTCATTTGGTATAACACATTCACACGTGTTAAAGTATGCTCATGCATTGATCATAAGTTGACAAACATTGTAGAAATGCATGTACTAGGACTATTTCTAGGAAATTGCATACTTGTGTGATCTTGTGTTTATTTATTTTTGTTTTATTTTTTTGGACTTGAATATGTTCTCATATGATTCCTTATTGAGTTTCGGTCATTTCGGCTACTCATTCATTAGTTTTTGAGTTCAAACTAGGAAGTTAGGTTACTTTGCGTTCTCTTACAATGCATTGTTTT
>JAUESC010000245.1:0-24400 GCA_030490815.1 Acer saccharum | reverse complement strand
CCCCACCACCCCCCCCCCCCCCCCCCCCCCCCCCCCCCCCCCCCCCCCCCCCCCCCCCCCCCCCCCCCCCCCCCCCCCCCCCTTCAGATATATTTAGAACACACCGAGCATTTATTTATTGAACTTTCAAGAGCTTAATCAGAGAGGGGCACCTGAAAGATTTTACTCTAAAAGGATACAAGCACGGCGGTCGCCAAGATAGCCGCCAAGGAAGTGGGCAGGAAAGGAAAAGCCCAAGGAGAAGCAGCCCCAGCGCTACAATAAACACCATTTTCAGTGGACCCCATACCGGTAGAAGCAACCGAGAGAGGATGTCAGAAGTCCGAGAAGTAATGTATGAGAGCAGAAATATGGAGATAAACTCTGTGCAGAGAAACCTAAGAAAGGAAGAGAACGACATGACCTCATAACATTTACAGTAGAACACTCAAACGGGATTGATGCCAAGCCCAATGATGCAATTGTAGTGGGGGTTCAGATAGCACACAGGGATGTTCTCGAGTAATGATAGACAATGGGAGTTCAGCTGACATTTTGAGTGCCAGAGTATACGATGAGCTGCGACTGGATAGGAAAGATCTGGAGCCCTTCCATGTGCCATTGAAAAGTTTCGGGGGCACAGAAGTGAGATCGTTGGGGACCTTGAAGCTACCAGTGAGGTTTGGGACAGCACCGTACCGTGCGAACGATCCTACTGGATTTTGTCATGGTCGACATTCACAACTGGCCGTATAATGCTTTACTCGGTCGACCATTCCTCAACAAAGCCCAAGCAGTCACTTCCCACGCATTGAAAGTAAAATTTCCTACAGAGTTTGGAGTTGGGGAATTAAAAGGATCACAGGAGATGGCCTGCCACGCTAACCTCTCAATTTTCAAAGACAAGACAGGAGTGGAAACCTTAAGCATATTCAAGGTAAATAAGGAAATGCAAGAAGAAAATCCAGAAACTTTTGAATTGGATCCAATGGATAAAGCAAGCAGAGAAAAAGAAGAGCCCACTGAGTCTATTGTTCTAGACGAAACGGAACATGATAAAACAGTCAAGATTGGTGCAAGGCTGACCGAACAAGTCAAGAGAGATGTATCGAACTTGTTGATATAGTACAAGGAAATTTTGCATGGAGCCATGAAGACATGCCAGGAATTAGTAGAAGCGTGATCTCGCACAACCTGGCCGTAGACGAAAAAAGCAAACCGATGGTACAGAAAAGGAGAAGCTTTAACCTGGAAAGGAGCGTAGCAATAAAAGAGGAAGTCTCTAAATTACTCGCCGCATGATCAATCAAAGAGGTTAAATATCCGGAATGGGTGGCGAACGTAGTCCGTGTAAAAAAGAAGAATAATCAGTGGAGGATGTATGTAGACTTCACTGATCTAAACAAGGCTTGCCCCAAGGATAACTTCCCACTACCAAGAATCGAACAGTTGGTCGATGCAACAGCCGGACACGAGACGTTGAGCTTCATGGATGCACTCAGGATATAACCAAATCAAGATGCACAGGCCAGACGAAGAGAAAACAGCATTCACCACAGATCAAGGGTTATACTGCTATACAGTCATGCCATTCAGCCTAAAAAAACGCTGGAGCAACTTACCAACGCCTAGTCAACAAGATGTTCGCCAGACAAATAGGGAAGAATATGGAGGTATATGTTGACGACATGCTAATGAAGAGCATCACAGATAACAAGCATGTAGATGACCTGAGAGAGACATTCGATGTGTTAACTAGATACGGAATGAAGCTGAACCCTGTAAAATCTGTATTCGGCGTACCGTCTGGAAGGTTCCTCGGATATCAAGTGCATCAGAGAGGAATAGAGGTGAACCCTGACAAGATCCAGGCATTGGCTAAAATGGTTTCCCCAAAGACCCTAAAGGATGTCCAAAGACTCACAGGGTGCTTGGCATCATTAAACAGGTTCATAGCAAAATCAACGGACCGGTGCCTACCATTCTTTAAAGCTCTAAAGAATGGCAAAGGGGTTGAGTGGAACGAAGATTGTGAGAAGGCCTTTCAAGCCCTGAAAAAATACCTTGGCTGAGCACCACTGCTGTCAAAACCAGTAGCCGGAGAAATACTATACATGTATCTATCTGTCTCTGAAGCAGCCACAAGTTCTGTACTGGTGAGATAGGAAGAGGGGGTTCAGAAATCGATATAATACACAAGCAAAGCTCTGTTACCAGCTGAGACAAGATACTCGCTAGCGGAGAAGATGGCACTCGCCCTAATAACAGCGGCGAGGAAGTTAAGGCCGTATTTCCAGGCTCATAAAATCGGAGTATACACCAATTGCCCACTGAAACTAATTTTACAGAAGCCAGATGTATCCGGTAGACTAACCAAGTGGGCGATCTAATTAAGTGAGTTTGATGTAGAGTATCTCCTAAGGACAGCAATCAAAGGCCAAGCAGTGGCGGATTTTATGGCAGAGTTCACCGAACCAAACATGGAAGTGGAAAGGATGATGGTGGAACAAACTAAGAAAACATTCAGGTGGCAACTCCGCGTCGACGGGTCGTCAAACACGCATGGCAGCAGGGTAGGGGTAGTGGTATCAACCCCGGAAGGAGATTCAGTCGAATGTGCCTTGCGTTTTGACTTCAAAGCTACTAACAACCAAGCCAAGTATGAAGCACTCATAGCAGGACTAAGAGTTTGCATAGTTCTAGGAGCCGATGAGGTGGAAATTTTCAACAACTCCCAAGTCATTGTTAATCAAGTACTAGATGAATGCTAGGCGAGAGACAAAAACATGATCGCTTACCTGAAATTAGCAAAGGAGCTGCTGGGAAGATTTAAAGAGTATAAGATTACCCAGATTCCCAGAGAAGAAAACGAGCAGGCTGACGCCTTGGCCAAATTGGCATCTGCCACAATCAACATCTGGCCCAAAACTATTCCCATAATCCACCTACTGCAGCCAAGTATAATCAAATAAAGTTGGGGCAATCTTCAGCGAGACAGACAGCTGGATAACACCAATCAAAGAGTACCTCGTCAATGACGTACTCCTAAGTGATCCATTGGAGGCAAAACGACTGAAGTACAGGGCTACAAGATATTCAGTCCTCAATGGAGAACTGTACAAGAGGGGATACTCAAGGGCGTTGCAGAGATGTGTCAAACCTGAAGAAGCAGAAGGGATCCTAAAAAGCATACATAGTGGAAACTGTGGGAACCATGTTGGGGGTGTCAGTCTAGCCCACAAAATGTTAAGAAAGGGTTTTTACTGGCCAACGTTGTTCACCGATGCAAAAAGGATAACAGCAAGGTGTGAGGCATGTTAGAGAATTGCAAACAACATTCGTCAACCACCTAAACTCTTGCAGAGCATCACCTCGCCTTGGCCATTCGCCATGTGGGGAATTGACTTGATCGGCCCAAATGCCAACAGCACTCGGAGGAGCAAAACATGCCATTGTGGCCATGGATTATTTTACAAAATGGGTAGAAGCCAAGTTATTGGTGCACATAACAGAAGAAAACACTACAAGCTTTGTGAAGAAAAATATCTTGTACAGATTAGGGATACCAAACACCATCATCACTGACAATGGAACCCAATTCAACGACAAGAAATTCAGGGAGTTGTGTGACAAGTATGGAATCAACAACTATTATGCAACTCCAGCACATCCACAGACAAATGGTCAAACTGAAGCAGTGAACAAAATTATAAAAAATAATCTGAAAGCCAAGATGGCTGCGAAGAAGGGTAGCTGGGCAAAGAAGCTGCCACAGGTGCTATGGGTGTATCGAACCACAGAAAAAAGCTCAACAGGCGAGACCCCATATTCCATGGCTTTCGGAGCTGAAGCTGTCATCCCCGTGGAAACATCTTTCTCTTCACCAAGGGTATAACTCTTCCAACCAAACTCAACATTATATGCTAAAATGTGGTCTGGATGAGCTAGAAGAAAGGAGAGAACGCACACAAATAAGAAACGCTGCCTACCAGCAAAAGGCAGCCAGGTACTACAACTCACATGTGCGTGAAAGAAAATTCGTACTCGGTGACTTAGTGCTGAAAAGGGTGAATCCAGGAACCAGAGACAAAGTGGCAGGATCGCTCGCAGATAAATGGGAAGGGCCTTATCAAATTACGGGTATAGCTGGTCACAGAGCATATCGCATTACTCGAGAGGGCTTTAGCGAACTACCTCGACCATGCAATGCGCAATACCTGAAAATATACTACCCTTGACTACGTTACCTCTTTTTAGAATTTACTTTGATATTTTCTTTTTAGGCATGTTCCCTTTTTTAGCATTCCTTCTTTCCTTTTTCATTTTGTTAAAAAGTTGCAGGAGATATTCAATAAAGAGTAACTTGTTACTGTGAACTCATGATTTGGCTCGCCACTAGAAGTAACCAATTTACAAAAGTTACTCGCCGTCGTACATTATAAATTACTCGTCGTCGTACATTATTAGTTACTCAACGTTGCATAAAGACGAGTTTAATACTCGCAGCGACAAAAGCGAGCAGTATGACCCCAAAATTATAGCGGGCTAAATGCGAATACATCACCACAACCCGAACCTATTATAAAACCAATCGGTGATCGCCACCGATGATAAAGCAAGGCCCCTGGAAAGACGCGAGAAGTGTCAAATCAAAAACGTACATGAGACACCTCAATGAAAAATGCTAGGGGATGGTAAAGCTAGCTATAAATAAAATGACTTAGGTCAAAAGCAAAAGTGGGAGATGTCCCAATAATATGCTAAAATATACTTGGTGCATGGTCGGACACGTCCTGACAAACACTGATAAAGCCAAAAACTCAGCAAAGGCAGCTGAACAAAAATAAACTTGGTATATAGTCGGACACGTCCTGACAAACACTGATAGAGGCAAAACCCAGCAAAGGCAGCTGAACAAAAAATAATAAAGCTAGAAACTCAACAATGGCAGCTGAAAAAAAACAACGGATAAAGATACTCGGTGGAGGTTGGAGAAATGTGAATAAATCTAAAAGAAAACCAAATCATAAAGAAAAGCGCAATAGGTAAAAATATGTACTGCAAAAATAAAACATCATTTACAGGTGAGTACACAAAAAATAAAACTAAGTATTAGCCGGGGCATCGCCACCATCTTCATCATCCTCCTCAACCTCATCTTCTGATGGCCAAACTACCACTTCATCCCCGTCCGGCATAAAAGGTCCATAATCCCTACCGGCAACAGGGCCCAAATCAGGTTCGGCACAGGAACCAGAAAAGCTGCCTTTCCGACCAGAATAATAAGTGTTAAAGGCACACTTGGTGGGGACTTCTAAGTGCATCGGGTGAGGGTCAGTCCTCGTATAGCGGCAGTGGGCTTTCCAGCGCTTTATCTGCTCCTTAATTGAGCCCACTGCGTCGTTCATGTGCAACTGAAGGGATTTGTCGAAGCGCCTTAAAGCCTTCTCATTCGAATGATCTTTCATTGCAAAGAATTTCTTCGACTGCCTCATGCCTTTTTCAAATCCGCGCAACAAAAACGCATCATAGGCAGGGGATCTTTTCAAACAATCGACCGCTTCGACCTCCAATACAGCCTTCAAATCACTGAAGATGGTTGTGCAAATCTTGCGCTTCTCACTCGGCTTTCTCTCTATCTTCTTCGGCTAGCTGCTCAGTTTCCAAGTGCGCTGTGAGTGAATCCTAACTAGCAGACAATTGCTATTTTAGCGACAAATTTCTTCCTCAGCCGTAGACAGTTTTTCCTCGGTGGCGAACCGAGCAGACAGGTACCCATCCGCGGATTCACTCAACTGAGCGAGTTGTTGAGCGTAGGACTCTTCAGCAGAAAGCTTCTCGGCTGCCAAGATGGAAGCCTGCTCTCGCAGACGTTTATTCTCCTTGGAAAGTAAGTTCCCGTGCCTATAGTTGTCAGCCAACTCAGACATCATCTGAAAAGAAAACATACGAGTCAGAAAGTATGCATAAACAGAGATATAACAGAAGTGCTGCAAGAAACCTACCAGAGAATGACAGTTGAAGAAAAACTCCATTTTCCTATTACAAGACTTGCCCTTCACATGCTGCTAACCTTCACCAACATAGACATCATTGTTGATTAGATGTGAGCAAATTTCCGCAGTTGAGAAGTCTGAAAGGGAAACATAACCGGATCCTTCATAAGCTGCGATCGAGCCCACAGGAGGAGCTTCATGGGCAACACCCGAACCAGACACAGATGCAAACACCCCAGTCGGTTTCGATGGTCCTGGCTGACCAGCTGACCTGATCGACCAAACTACCCAGGCTGACCAACGGAAGAAACATTCGGCTCACTTGCGGCCACCGGAGGAGAAGCCACTCTGGGCGGGGCGGGGCGGGGCGGGGCGGGGGGGGCAGGAGTAGGATCATTCAAGTCATTAGCCCCCTCAGAAGGCGGAGGCACCACCGGGTTCACCCTTTCAACAGAAACCTCATAAGCAGTTTTTTGAACAGGGGCAGCCTCGGCGAACACAGGCTCACCGGCACCTTCCTCATCTGAAGAAATTACATACTGGACAACCCTTATCGCCTGCTTTGGGGGTCGAACAGCATGATCGGGGCTACTCTCTGCGGGGCGCTTTCCCCTCCCAGTCCTGGGGTTCAAATCACTTGCAGGATCGGGGGGAGTTTCGGGGACATTCGCATCAAAAACGGGAATGTCATTTTGCACCCTTGAAGCACCCACTTTCTCCTTGCCCTTGCGACTAGGGGGTACTCGCAGCCACTTCCTGACGAACGGGGGCCTGACCCATTTCGAAACCTCCCCTGTGACCATCACCAACATCTTCATCGTCGGAAGGATCACCACCATCTAGACTGGGGACCCCTTCCTTAGCCAAGCCAGCAGCATGCCTTTTGCTAGCAGCCTCAGAATTCTTCACTGCCTGGGCTTGTAAATTGCAAATTGTGTCAAAATCACACACTGCAAAGAGCAACCAGACATTAGTAACAGAAGAAACAAAACAATAATACTGAAGTAAAGTATGTGAAAATTACGGCGAGGAAGTCTGGCAGGCAAGCGCGGAAAAATTTACTTAGTAATCATCTTCTCCTCATCCTAGAGGATTGATCGGCCCCTCTCATCCAAATGGAGGACAGCGGCCGCAGCGAGATGAGATATATCTACATCCAGTAGAACGGGGATCCCCTTCGACCAAGCTTCAGGAGAAGTGAAGTGTTTGGGAATTTTCCTCACAGGAAGATTATGGCGACCACTGGCGGGCACATCTCTGCCCCATTCACCACCAACAAAGAACCAACTGTTCTTCCACCGCTTATTCGAGGTAGGAAAACCCCAAATGAAGCATTTTTCTTCTCGTCACTGGAAACCTCCACCTGCCCAGGGTTCGCCACACCCTCAGGAATCCAGTTCTCCACGGCGGAAGAAAGAAGAAAATACGTGCCACTATTACCCGCTTGCCTCAAAGTATAAAAATGACGAATCTCACGGGGGGTAGGGGGTCCGTAACCTTCAAGCCTCCACATCAAACACAAACACATCAAAATTCTATAACTATTGGGGGTGAGTTGGGCAGGCGCAATCTAGGCCTCTGCAAGGAATCTGGCGATGAAAGGCTGAAGGGAAGGGTTACCCCATAGCTAAGTATTGCGCCATAAATGGCGACCACATTTTCATGAGGATTCCACGCTGCTCGATCACCGGGTAGCATCAAAGTCACTGCATCCGGGATGTCAAAACGACTTTTATATTTGCGAAGTTCTTCCTTCCAACCACATTGATTTCACAGTCAAAGGAACACGGACGATCAAACGAGAAGTGCAGTCTATCTCACTAGTGATCATCAACATCTAAGTCGACGGTTGTCTGAGCATCTAGCAAAGACCCGGGGAACCCTAGAAGCCCATCGTCTATTACCACCAGATTTAGAAGACCTTGTCATCACTGGAGAATCACTATCAAAAGACGAAGGAGAAGAAATATCAGGAATAGAATTTTCCTTAGTAGCAGGAACGTAAACAGAAATTGGAATCAGAGAATCTGGATGAAAGTTACGAATCAAAGATTCAATTTGATCCGCAGTACGCTTGTCACCAAGTTCTAAAGCTTGCATCATTTGATTAAAAGAGAAGAAACGCAAAGAAGAGTCCATGGGTACTCACTAGAAAACCCTAGATTCGGAGAGTACGCAGGAGGTTTGGGGATGCGAAGTACAATCGAGTTCAGTGAGCCGTCTGACAATGAGAGATAGGGGAAGAAAGCTGTGGCAAACCTTTAAGGAAGTGAAAAAATGAGACGAACGAAAAACAATGAAGGAGCTCTGTTCTGAGAAAACGAAGGAATTAGTAGAAATATGAAAAGATCGAGGAAGAAGAAACGTCTAGGCATTAAAAAGGGGGAGTTTTAAAATTCAAAAAACCAGAAAAAAGGATACTAATAAAGTGAATGACGGTCACAGTGAACAGCCGCAACATCATTCACCAAGTAACAGACATGTAGCGCCTTGGGGATCACCAAGCAGTCAAAACACATTTTCACCATGTCAAGTAAGTGGGAGCGTCAGAAATTGTGTGGCCAGAATAAAGGCTTGCACCGGAAGAGTCAACTAGCAAAATTCAACACATGGTGAAAATAAAAAGGAGGGAAATTATTTACAAAGCATACCGGAAAGCCTAAGTATGGATATAAATACTGCTCACAGAGACAAACGAATTGGAAGACCAAAATATTCGCTCAACTCGAAGTATTTATGGGGGTATTGTTGTATATGTGAATTCACCAAGTAGACACGTCATCAAAGGAATCAACAAATGCTGGGGAAGACGTTGCCAAGTCACCCCAAAGGAGAAAGTGGACCAGACAGCGTGTCAACAAGTCCCAAGTCAATAAGTCAAAGATGTGGTCGATAGATCAGGATATGTACTCGCTAGGGATAAAATATGGTTGCCGAAGGGTGATACCCAGAGGTGAAGGTACTCGCCACATCAGCTTACTAAGTACAAACCGGCTCGGCAGAAACACAGAAATAAACCCTAACTCCCTGAAGACCCCTGACAACGAAGAATCATAAAAGGAAAGGATAGGAAACATATCCTAATCCGTTGCAACGCGGGATTCCTAGTACAAACCAAAGAGGAAATCCTGCCACCAACACAGCTAAAATCAAGGGGAAACCCTAATTATCATGTATAAATAGCACCATCTATCCCATGAGGAAGGGGTTCGAAAATCTAGAGAGAGAAAAGCAATTATTCGAGAGACTTGAGTGTGTAATCAAATAGCGAATCATAGTATAATCTTTCTGCCCTCTGGGGCGCCATGGTTTTTTCCCATTTAAGGGTTTTTCCACGTAAAATCTGTCTCTTGCATGCATTGTTTTTCTTATTGCTTATTATTCGTTTTGATATAATTATTGGCTACGTGATAATCCAAATTTCACCGTCAACAACTATGAACTTTAAACAACCCCACCACAATGCCTAACTGATTAAGGAGGGGGTCACGGCGGGATCGGTTTGTTACAATTAACAGTTTAGATAATCACGATTGATATACCCTCCGATGATCTATCCCACTCACTATGTTATCAATCCATCAAAGCTGTCAATCCAATCAAGATTATATAACAAATTATCCTAAACAAGAGTATAATCAACTAGTGGGCATACATGTCAATTATAATGCATAGAATCTAGTTATAAAATGAATAGAACACAAATAGAGATTAAATATATTAAAGCTTAAGTAAAACCCAATCCAAATATTCTTACATCAAAACCCTAGAAAGGGGGTTTAATTACACATATTACAATCAAAGGGAAGGTAAGTACAAGATTAGGAAATCACCCTTGGGTTCTTTTGTAAGCTTGATCATTTCCTTGCCTTTGATGCTCCTTGTGCAAAGAGTGGATGATGAAGATGTGTTTAGATAGGTGGAGTCAAATGGGAAGTGACTAAGGAGATATGTAGAGAAGATGGGAAGAAAGGAATGATTGGGGAAGGTAATCTAGATGTTTAATTTAGGTAGAGGAGAAATGGTGGGATTAGGAATGGTAGAAAGAAGGTTTCTTGGTTGTCAAGAATGGCCAAGAGTTGTAAAATAGTGATGAATTTATAGGATTTTCAAATTAGGTCTCAAGTGGTAAATTACCAAAACACCCCTTGACCATGGTGAATTACCATTTTGTCCTCAAAGAGGGGAGCATCTTGTAATTTTCCCCACCAATTAGAATTGAACAGAGAAGAGGTCGCCATTTTGCTTCAATGGCGACGCTTGGGCGACACAAGTGGCGACACAACCAGAGCCAAAACAACTCCTTGTCGCCATAGCGACATCAAACGAGCAAATGGCGACAAAAGGGCGACATAGGGGAGAATGAGGCATGATTTGGTGGCTTGGATTCCGACCGATTGGGGCGCCGAGAATGTTGCGAAGAGGCTGCCGTTGTCATGGCCGTTTGTAAGTGCCTCACTTTTGATTGGCGTATTTCATTGGCAAAATCACAATGGGGTTCTGTATGTAAGGGTAGCTTAGAATGGAAGAAAACCTCATTGTGTGATCAAGAGCTTCAAGAAAGGTAGCTCTCTTGACTTAACTCTATTTTGAAGAGATGTAGTTGCACACACTCACATTGGTTGCATGTTTTGTTGATTGCATCCTTGTTTGATAATTTCAATGCCATGCTAGACTCTAGGTTGCATCCACTTGTCACTTCCCACACTTGCACTTCATGTATGTTTGTCTTAAGTGTGGTGTAATTCGTTTCCGTTTGTGTGATCGAAAATGTCCACGCTTGCACGATAGTGTGCATGTCTTAGCGTGATGGTTGACCACTTGAGAAGGACTCATTCTTCTCTTGGATAAGTGTTAGATTCGGTTTGGTTATTTGGAGTAAAGTGTCTAGTTTAAAAAGATTGGATTTCAATGTTTTAAACATTTTTCAAAACCGACCTTTGTATGGTCTTGTGACCATAACTTTTTATCAAAAGATTTAAATTGAGTTTTGTAAAATTTTGGACAAGCTAGACACCCATACCTTTCCAACGGTATATTATTCGTAATATTTCATGACCGTTTGAATGGGTTTTGAAATTTCCAAAGTGACCACTAAAACAGGGCATCACAGCTGTTATCCGAATCTGACCTTTGGTCACTCAAATGACCATAACTTTTTCTATTTATCCAAATCATGTTTTTTCATTGGAGTAGAAAGTAGACTTCCATACCTTTCCAACGATATATTATTCGAAAGGTTTCGATGTCGTTTGGTCATTTTGGGGCGCTCAAAACTTGAGCTGATGCACTGTCTGTGCTTTACCACGGCCTAGACCGCCCCCTTGGCATGTGCCTGGCCAGCGGTCCTCCGCAGCGAGCCAGATCAGTTTTTTCATGCTTGATGTACCGCTGCCCAGGCATGTTGCCTCTTGAGCGGTACGCACAGCGGTTGCCGGTGAGAAGCTGAATCGTTTTCTTCAAAACGACATCACTTCTTTTGCCCGTGAGAAGCAGTTGGTTCTAGGGGGGTATTTCTCACCGGACATCTATCCCGATGCTGGGAAGGAGCTGGTGGCCGAAAGGTTGGCTGGTTTGGAGGATGGTTCTGAAACTTCTTTGCAGGGGCAGGCTTAAAAGACTCTTTCTTCAGTCGCTTGGCTGATTAGGCTTCATCGTGCTCGACCTTGACCCGAAGTTGTTCGTTTATGTCCACCTGTTCCAATGCCCTGTCATAGGCCTCTTGGTAAATCTCATGCGGATGCTTGGCAAATGACCGGAATAATATGCTAGCCCACAGGTTCCTTCTGAAATTAGCGAAGGTCTCTTTCTCTGTAAACACTCCCATCTGGATCACTTCTTTATGGAACTTCTCTACATAGGACCTCAGAGTCTCAGCCCGCTCCTGGATCACGTACTACAGTAGGACAGGGTCCTTGGGACAAGGTTTAATCCCCTGAAATTGAGCACAAAAATCTGTAGTAAGCTTTGTAAAAGAATCCGCACTACCTGGAGGTAACTTTTTAAACCAAGTCTTGGCACAGTCGGTCAGGGTGGAAGGAAACATTCTGCATATTGCTGACCGGGTAGCATTCTAGACCTCCATCTGGTGGACAAAACTCTTCATGTGGCTCACGGGGTCTTTTGATCCAGAATATTTCTCAGTGGGCATCTTGAATTTGAGGGGCAGCTCTGCTTCTCTGATCCTCCTAGAGAAGGGTGCATTTATCTCCCCCAAGGGATTCTTCTGGGTACCCCGGTGTTTCCCCTTCCTTAGCTCCTCGAGTTCCTTTGCCATTTTGGCCATTTGATCTTCAAGACGTCTGGACCCATCGTGCCTGGATCTAGCTACTGAGCCTTCATTATCCGAAGTTTCGGATAGCGCAGTTGTCTCCTTGCGCTCCTCCCTCTGAAGCTTGGTACCCCGGGGTTTCTCCTGAGCCCGGTACTACCACCTGCATCAGGTTATGGAGCCTTCTTCTTTGTTGCCTATCTAGCCGTTGGTTGGATCATTTTAGGAGGGATATCAAATGCTGACTTCACCTATCGGGGTCTGAAATCTCCAGGATGATCTGGTACTGGCAATGGCGGCCCGAGTCTATCAAAGACTGGTACCCGAGTACTCGGTTTGACTTCTCCTGTGAGCCTAGGTGCTTCGAAGGGTATTCCTTAGGCGATCATCCGAGGTAGATGCTTTCCACGTAGGTAGCAGCGTGCTGCTTCATGGTATCCCAATTTATCTCCTGGACCGTAGGGTCCTGGAGCACGGAGCCCACATTGGGTGGAGGAATCGGTGTTGGGATCTAGCTTCTCGTTCCCCTCCTCTTCCCTTGGTTTCTCTAAGTGGAAGCAAGGGAATGGGGCCCTGAGGGGTTGGGATGCCCCTAAGAGGATCGAAGCCTCATCTTCTAAGTCTTCTGGGTAGAGCTAGGACGGCTTTGTAAAGAGATAGAAGTATTTCCCACAGAAAATTGTCACCGGGGTGAAACTCCAATTAACAACTTTCAAGGGACCAAGATCATAACAAACCACAGTCCGGAGGGGTATCACGTAGTTCGATACATATGCAAATCTCTGAAGATAACTTGGTGTAACAATGATGGAAAAAAGGGACAAATATTATATTATGATAAGAGAAAAATACAAATCATTCCACTATCAAAGCACAAAATACAATATAGGGATGATTCTTAGTAGGTCTATGTAGATGGTGACATGGTTGATGGGTCTTGACAGGTAACCATAGACGAAGTCTGACACCGTTGGCGATGGAGCTTTCGTGCAAATCGATAAGTGGAAATCTCTAGGGTTTCTGAATCTTAGTATTCGACCCCCTTTTCCGTTTGATATCATGTTATATATATAAGTCTTGTTTATTGCCATGCACTCCTATAATTTCGGTCTAGGGTTTTAGCAATTACAGAACTTTCCTTGGCGATCAGCGAGATTGTCGTGGGATTTGATCCCTAGAATCAAGCGATTCTTTCTTTAGCAGATTGTGTAGGAGTTGACTCCTAATTCAAATAGAACTCTTAGTGGCAAGAATGAATATATCTTTATTTGACCTAAACGATGGCATTTTATTGTCATTTTAAACTGTCTTTTAAGAGTGCTAGACTTACCTTTACAATCTGTTCTTCTTGGTGCTTTAACTGTCTGGCCAGCTGGTTCAAGGAAGGGTAGAGGTAGCTTACCCCTTTATGAGATCTAGGTATCGGTACATCTGGGTATCTGGACACCGGCTAATGTTGTAACGGGGTATCAAAACAACAAAGTATCGGGTACTTGGTTTGAATAATAGTGGGATACTAATCTGTGTGTTGTATGTATAAATTCGCCAAGCGGACATGTCACCAAATGAGTCAATAGATGATGAAGAAAAGGTTGCCTCGTCACTCATTGACTTAGTCAAAGGGAGAAAATGTGGTGAGCCAGAATGTTGCTGCCTTAAATCAGTAAAGTCAAAGCGTGGTCGCCAGAACTAGATATATATTCGCCACAGGTAGAAACGTGGTCGCCGAAGGAAAAATCCCAGAAGTAAAGGTATTCGCTGCATCAGCGTACTGGGCCCGAACCAACTCGATAGAAACACAGAAATCAACCCTAAACTTTAGAAGACCCATGGCAACAAGGAATCGTAAGAGATAAGAGAAACATCCTGGCCCGTGACAAAGAGAGGAATCCTAGTATGAATCAAATAGGGAAATCTACCACCAATGCGGCTAAAAACAAGGGGAAACCCTAAATTAAACATGTATAAATAGAACCATCTATCCCATGAGGAGGGGGTTTGAAAACTGAGAGAGAGAGAGAGCAATCGCATGAGAGATCTGAGTGTGTAACCAAGCAATAAGACTAGTATTATTTTCTGCCTTCTAGGGCACCGTGGTTTTTTCTCATTCAAGGGTTTCCCACTGAAGCAGTGAACAACCTGAAAGTTAAGTTGGCGGCGAAAAAAGGTAGCTGGGCAGATAAATTACCATAGGTACTCTGGGCATATCGAACCACAGAAAGGGGTTCCACAGGCGAGACCCCATATTCTATGGCCTATGGAGCTGAAGCTGCCATTCCCGTGGAAACATCTTTCTCCTCACCAAGGGTACAACTCTTTCAACCGGAACTTAACATTGATATGCTAAAATGCGGTCTGGATGAATTAGACGAAAGAAGAGAACGCGCACAAATAAGAAATACTGCGTACCAACAGAGGGTGGCCAGATATTACAACTCACATGTGCGTGAAAGAAGGTTCTCACTGGGCGACTTAGTGCTGAAAAGGGTAAACCCAGGAACAAGAGACAAAGCTGCAGGGTCACTCGTAGACAAATGGGAGGGGCCTTACCAAATCACAGGCATAGCTGGTCACGGGGCATATCGCATCACTCGAGAGGGTTTTGGCGAACTATCTCGTCCATGCAATGCGCAGTACTTGAAGATATATTACCCTTGACTTTTTCATTGCTTTTACGATTTATTTCAAACTTTTTATTTCTTAGAACAGTTTTCGTTTTAGCATTTTTTCTGTGACTATGTTAACAAAAGTTGCAGGAAGCATTCAATAAAGAGTAATTTATTACTGAAAATTCACGATTTCACTCGCCAGTCACAAAGGGCATTCGCCGCCGCACATCACTACCATTGCGTAAAGACGAGTTTCATACTTGCAGCAATGAGAACTTACGAGATAAAGTAAAATCCCAAGTATAAAAATCGGCGATCGCCATTACGGGAAAACAAAACCCCTAAGGAGGCGAGAAAGCCAGCTGAAAAAAAAAAAAAAAAAAAAAAAAAAAAAAAAGCAAAAGCAAGAGAGAGACGTCCCAATAAGATGCTGAAACTCAGCAATGACAGCTGAACAAACAAATAAACATGTTAAAAACTGGTGTATGGTCGGATACGTCCTGACAAACACTAAGTATGCCAAAACGCAGCAATGGCAGCTGAATAAAGCTATAAAGCATGCCAAAAACTTGATGAAATACCGAGTAAGCCGAAAACTCAACAAAGGCAGCTGAACAAAACAAAAGAGTTTATAACTTCAAAAAGTTATTTACAATTGAAGAATTACAAATGAAGGTGCAAAAAAAAAAAAAAAAAAAATAAAAAAAAAAGATATAAAAATTTACAATCTTAAACAATCTGCCAAGACCTAAAACTCAACTAGCTACAGGAGGGCCTTTGCTGTCTTTCTCATCTTCGATCTCCTCTTCAGAAGGCCAGGTGACTTCTTCATCCCCATCCGGCATAAAAGGCTCATAATCCCTTCCAGCGACAGGACCCAAGTCGGGCTCAGCACCAGAACCAGAAAAGCTGCCCTTTTGACCCGAATAGTAAGTATTGAAGGCACGCTTGCTGGGGATTTCTAAATGCATAGGATAAGGATCAGTCCTGTTATAACAGCAGTGGGCTTTCCATCGTTTTATTTGCTCTTTAATCGAACCCACTCCGCTGGCCATGTGCTGTTCAAGAGACCCGTCGAAGCGCCTTAAAGCCTTTTCATTCGAATGATCCTTCATGGCGAAGAACTTCTTCGACTGCCTCATGGCCCGTTCAAACTCGCGCAGCAAAAACGCGTCATAGGCAGGGGATCTCTTGAAACGATCAACCGCTTCAACCTCTAGCATAGCCTTAGGTTATCAAAAATGAGTTCACGAGAAGACAACTGATTGCGCAAGTCCAGCCTCATGCTCAGCTTTTTCCCTAGCCTCCTCAACCACTCGCTCAGCCTCCAAACGTGCTGCGAAGGATTCTTGACTGGCAGATAAATGCTCCTTCAGCGAGCGGATCTCCTCTTCGACAGCGGAGAGCTTTTCCTTGGAGGCTAGCTGAGCAGACAGATGACCATCTGCGGACTCTCTTAGCTGAGCGAGCTGTTGAGCATGGGATTCTTCAGCAAAGAGCTTCTCAGCAACCATAACAGAAGCCTGCTCGCGCAAGCGCTTAATCTCCGGGAAACTTTGTTCCCATACTTGTAGTTCTCAGCCAACTCAAACATCATCTGAAAAGAAAAAATAGCTGAATTAGGAAGTGTATATATATATAAATATATATAGATTTGTGGTGAAAAGCTTACCAAAGAGTGGCAGTTGAAGAAAAATTCCATCTTTCTGTTGCAGGACATGCCTTTAACATGCCCCCAGCTTTCACCGATGTACACATCGTTATTAACCAAGTGGGAGCAGATTTCAGTAGCAGAAAAATCAGAAAGAGATACGTTCCCTTCATCGGCTCCAGATGACCCCGCGGGAGGGGCTTCATGGGCAAAACCCGAACCAGAGGCAGAAATCCCAGGTTGCTTCGATGGACCGGGCCGATCAACTGATTCAGGCTGACCAGACGGTCTAGGCTGATCTGAAGAGACATTAGACTCGCCCATGGCCACTGGAGGAGAAGCTGTTCGGGGCGGAGAAGAAGCGGGGATATTCAATTCATTAACCTCCTCAGGGGGAGGCACCGCTGCATTAGTCCCCTCAGCATTATCCTCGCGAACATCCGTTTGAATAGGAGTTTCAGCGAGAGCTGGCTCGCCAGCACCCTCCTCGTCTGAAAAGACGACATACTGCACCACCCTTGATGCCCGCTTAAGGGGTCGAGCAGCACGATCAGGTGTATTCTCAGCTGGGCGTTTACCTCTACCAGCTCTAGGGGCAAGATCACTCACGGGATCATGAGGAGTCTCAGGGACATCCGCTTTAAAATTTGGAATGTCACTGACCCCCCTGAAACACCAACTTTCTCCTTACCTTTACGGCTGGGGGTAGCCGCAGCAGGGGTAGTCGCAGCAGTAGTTGCAACAAGAGTATTCGCAGCAACCTCTGCACGCATGGGGGGTCGCCCCGACTCAGCACCTCCCCCAGAAACATCACCAACTCCCTCGCCATCCGAGGGGTCATCGCCATCCGGGCTAGCAATTCCCTCATTGGCCAAACTAGCAGCGTGTCTTTTGCTGGCAGCCTCGGAATTCTTCACTTCCTGGGCTTGCAAATCGCAAACAGTATCAAAATCGCAAACTATAAGAAAAACAAACCAAGTGTCACTAACAGAATAAAACGAAACAATGATACAAAAGGATAAACTGATAAAGACTTACGACGAGGAAGCCTAGCATGTAGGCGAGTGAAAATCTGCTGAGAGATCATTTTTTCCTCATCCAAGAGGAAGGATCTATCCCTCGAGTCCAAAGGAAGGACAGCTGCCGCGGCAAGATGAGAGATCTCACTATCCAGCAAAACAGGGGCTTCCTTCGACCAGGCTTCAGGAGATGTGAAGTGCCTGGGAACCTTCTTCGCCGAGAGGTTACGGCGACTGCTGGCAGGCGCATCGCGGCCCACTCACCACAGCAAAAAACCAACTATTCTTCCACCTCTTGTTTGAAGTGGGAAAGCCCCAGATGAAACCTTTTTTCTTCTCATCGCTGGAGACCTCTATTTGACCAGGGTTCGCCACACCCTCAGGGATCCATTCTCTACAGGCGAAGAGAGAAGGAAATACGTCCCACCATTGCCCGCCTGCCTTAGCGTATAAAAATGGCGGATCTTGTGAGGTGTAGGGGGCCCATAACCCTTCAGCTTCCACATGAGACACAGGCACATCAATATCCTATAGCTATTTGGAGCGAGTTATGCCGGTGCAATTCGAGCCTCTGCGAGAAATCTGGCGATAAAAGGCTGAAGGGGAAGGGTTACCCCACAGCTGAGCATGGCACCATAAATGGCGACCGTATTTTCGGGAGGATTCCACACAGCTCGCTCGAGTCTGGAATATCAAAACGACTCTTATATTTGCGAAGCTCATCCTCGCCAACCACATTAACTTCCGTGTCAAAGGAACACGAACGATCTAGCGAAAAGTGCAGCCTATCCCTTTGATGGTCTTCAACGTCAAAATCAACAGTCGTCTGCGCATCTAGTAGGGATTCACGAGAAGCCCTAGGGGCGCGTCGTTTACTGCCACCTGGTCTAGAGGATCTCGGCATCGTTGGAGAATCGCTGTTGGAAGATGGAGGAGAGATGTTAGGAATAAAATCATCCTCAGAAGATGGGACATAAACAGAAATAGGGACCGGAGAATCCGAGAAAATTACGAATCAGAGATTCAATTTTGTCTGCAGTACATTTATCACTAAGCTCCATAGCTTGCATCATCCGATTAAAAAGAGAAGAACGTAAGGAGGGATCCATGAAAACTCACCAGAAAACCCTAGGTTCCGAGGATGAACAAGAGATTTGGGGACGTCGAGAAATAAGCACGATCGGTTTCAAGGCAAGCCGTCCAAAAATAAAATAGAACAGAAGAAATTCGTGGTAGAAATTTCTAAGGGAGATGGAAGAACTCTGTTCTGAGAAAAAGAAGGAGAAAGTAGAAGAGTAAATGGAAAGAGTGAAATGAGGAAGAAGAAATGATCGGGCCTTAAAAGAGGGAACTTTGAAATTCAAAAAGAAAAAATCAAAAAGAGGATACGCAATTAATGTGAGTGACGGCCACAGTAACCAGCTGTAATAGTCACCACCAAATAATGGACATGTGGCGTCTCGGGGGTCACCAAGCAGTCAGAATGTACCATCGCCTGTCAAGTAAGTGGAAGCGCCAGAAATTGTGTGGCTAAAATTAAAAGCTTGCACCGGAAGAATCAAATAATCAGTAGAGCGCGTGGTAAAACAAAGAGGTAATTAATTACAAAACGCGCCGAAATCTTTAAAGCATAGGTATAAATACTGCTCGCAGGGGCAAACGAAGTAAAAAGAACAAGTCATTCGCCCAGCTCGAAGTATTTATGGGGGTATTGTTGTATGTATAAATTTGCCAAGCGGACACGTCACCAAAAGAGTCAATAGATGATGAAGAAAAGGTTGCCACGTCACTCATTGACTTAGTCAAAGGGAGAAAATGTGGCGAGCCAGAATGTTGCTGCCTTAAATCAGTAAAGTCAAAGGCGTGGTCGCCAAAACTAGATATATACTCGCCACAGGTAGAAACGTGGTCGCCGAAGGAAAAATCCCAGAAGTAAAGGTATTCGCTGCATCAGCGTACTGGGCCCGAACCAACTCGGCAGAAACACAAAAATCAACCCTAAACTTTAGAAGACCCATGGCAACAAGGAATCATAAAGAGATAAGAGAAACATCCTGGCCCGTGACAAAGAGAGGAATCCTAGTACGAATTAAAGAGGGAAATCTACCACCAATGCGGCTAAAAACAAGTGGAAACCCTAAATTAAATATGTATAAATAGAACCATCTATCCCATGAGGAGGGGGTTCGAAAACTGAGAGAGAGAGAAGAGAGCAATCGCATGAGAGATCTGAGTGTGTAACCAAGCAATAAGACTAGTATTATTTTCTGCCTTCTAGGGCACCATGGTTTTTTCCCATTCAAGGGTTTTCCACGTAAAAATCTGTCTCTTACATGCATTGATTATTTTCTCGTTTTACTTTAAATTGATATAATTGTTGTGTGTGGCAATCCAAATTTCACCGTCAACAGCGTGGTAGCGTGGGTACTGGGTTCTGCTTTAGTAATTCTTTCAACCTTGAATATGAATGGAAAATTCTTCTTTGAACCTTCGCCAATTTTGGTGGTTAACAATTGTTGTTCCACGATCTAACAGAGATCGACTCGATCATTCTCAAAAACCGATTAACCCAATCCGCGATCGATTCATGTCGAGTCAAGAAACCCCCTAGGCATCAACCCGTCAAATTCATCGATACACAACGTCGACCCATACATATCAAACAATAGTTCGATTCGATACTTCGAACAACACGGTTTGCTATTCTCTAACTTTTCTCAATTTCATTTTGCTCACCAAACGAAATTTTAACTTGAGCGTCGGAGAGTCCCCCAAAGGGAACACCCCTTCCTGTGGTTCGACCACCGCTATATATTTTCTCTTATTTCTCAGGTTACTAGTGCCCAACTTGACGAAACAATTAATTGTAGATCCAATCAACTACACCCAATAAGTCTCGAATTTATAAAAATTCCCAATATGTTTTGGAAATACCAAAATAAGTCTCGGATTTCAAAAATAAATCTTGGAAATATCAAATTAAGTATCAGATTTCAAAAATAAGTCTCGAAATTACCAAAATAAGTCTCGGAAAAACTAATATATGTTTCGGAAATAGACTTGTTTATAGATCTATTTTTTTTTTTCATTTTTTTTTTTTTTACAAATTTATGTTTTCTCTATTTTAATTTTTATTTTTATTTTACATATTTTAGTTCAAAATAGTAAAAGTCAAGAAGAAAAAAGTGACTGTGTTTTTTTTCCAAGAAGAAGAAAGAAGAAATAAAGTAAAAAGTTAAGGGCATTTTTGTCCCATTACATACTTCGGTGCCAAAAAAAATAAATAAATTATAAAATAGGTATTATCCCCACAACATCTAAAGGTGTAATTGGATCGAACGGTCCAGATCCGAATCCAATCCAAAATTCCGGATAATGTTTTATCAATATCCGGTTTTCAGATCTGGAATGATGAAAATTACTGTTCGAATTCAGATAATCCAAATCCGAAAAAATTTCGAAGCCAAATCTGGCACAAATTCAAGACCGATACGAATCTGAATCCTAATTCGAAACCAATCAGAATCCGATCCAATTTAAAATCCGAAACTTATTTTTCATATAAAATCCGTGATTTTAAATATTATATATATATAATATATATTTTACATTAGGCAGTGTGCTCTAATAGCACAATTCACAAATATTATATACACCGACACATGTCAAGTGTAATTTTAATTTTTTCCTTTTTCCTTTTTCTCTCTTAATCTTTGCCAAAATTATTATTTTATGAAGAAAAAAAATCGTCAATTTAAATTAATTAGGTTGTCAGCAATTGCAATAAATAATTTTGAAAAATAACCCACATTGCAAATACTTTGTATATATAATTTTTTTTTAATTTAAAAAAATTGACATTATTTAATTTAAATTGTTTTTTAAAATATGTTTAAAAAAAATCCAAAAAAGTCCGAATCCAATCCAATCCGAAAATGTCCATGCCCAACTACGAGTCCTAGTCTGATCAGAATCCGAAAAAATACATATCCGATCTAGTACGAAATATCCGATTAAAAAACTGTTTTTAGTGAAAATCCAATCTGAAATTTTTCCGAAAATACAAAGCCGATCTGATTGATACCTCTAACAACATCCATTTGGTGCTATTTACTCCTATAATTATCACATTAAAATATGGAGAATTGCAGAATTGGACATGGACCCTCGTAAAATGAATACCCAAACTACTAGAGTTTCTTTTCCTCATCAAAGTTGATGTCTTCAGTGAAATAATCAACACAACAGAGAACGTTTTCAAGTTTACTAAGGTTGTTACTTTTTGTTTTTTTTTTCCTTAAAAGAAAACTTCATTTCGTGGGTATCACAATCATTGGATTCTAATGTTTTATCATGAATCATTAGTGTAACACAGTTGTTAACAAGTTGGTTAATTGTTGTTGTTTATCAAAGTTCTTGGAATGGTTTAGATATCATTTACAAAATTTATCTTTTAATGTATATACTAAAAATATATATATATTACATGTAATAAAAAAAATGTTTATTTTAAGAAATTTCTTTAAGATTTAGTTAAATATACACTAATCTACATTAACTTAACTTAAGTTTGAAATTTTAACATCAAATTATACATATCCTCTTGATTACTTTTAATTAGGGTTGGGCAAAAAATCCCTTAAACCGCAAACCGAACCAAATCAAATCAAACCGCTTGGTTTGGTTCGGTTTTTCACTTTTAAAAATACCATATGGTTTTATTATAACAAAACCGTATGATCTAGTCCGGTCTATAATCCAAGCTTATTGAACCCGGACCAGACCATAAACCGAATACTTTTAACACACACTTTTATTCCAGTATATAGATCACACCCAAAATTCTTAAATAAACTTAAAAATAATTAAAACATTATAGTCAAAAACCCTAATTTATTATTTCAAATGTGTTTTATTAACCCACCAACTTTAGTGCATGGTCGAAAGAACTCTAAGATGAAATTGATTTTTTTTTTTTAGTATTTGCTTTATGAAGTCATCATTTATTTTGCATTGAATAATGGTAAATTTTTTTTATATAAAATTAAACTAAGGCATAGCCACAAATTCAGAACAAGTGATTTGATATAATTCTTATTTTTGTTTCTACTTTTTAATCATTAGGTATAAAACAACCGATCCTCTTTGTAAATGTGTTTACAAGCTATTTATTTTATTTTGATTTTTCTTGCTATTTCAATTTGAAATGTATTTATCTAAAAAAAAATGAAATGTATGTTTTTTTTTAAACAAAATGTAACTTCTCATTACGTTTTAAGTTTTGTTTGTTTAGATAAGTCAAAACTGCTAGACCGAACCGGACTGAACCGAACCAATATAATTTGGTTTGGTCTGATCTGAAAAAGTGATTGATCTAAGTTGGTTCAGTTTTTCAAAAGACCGAAATTTTTGGTTTGGTCCAGTCCTAATTGAAACCGGACCATGCCCAACCCTACTTTTAATACATCTACTTGAAGTCTAATTTATGTTCGTATATCATATCATTAATTTATCATTTTTATATGTGATTTTTCTTGTAATCGAGGATTATGTCAAATTTTAGGAGATTTGAAAAGAGCTTTCAATAAAAATAATAATAAAAGAGCTTTAATGACTAATTTCAAGGGGATTAGAGCATCTTCAACAGTCTCCCTTGGAAACCTCACTTAGCTTAATTAAGGGAGAAGCTATATTTTGCAACTCCAATAGATCCATTAAAGGCTCCCTTAAATGTGTTTCGGTGGAGTTCACTTCCTAAATTAAATGATGGCTTCAGCCCCCCCTATGTGGGCTCTACATATTTAAATTTATTTTATTTTTTGAAATGCACAAGATATTTAACTTTTAAATCCTAACATCATTAATCCATTGAGTAATTTGTTTTTAAAGGAGTATTGTTGTAACACATACTGCCTTAATGGCCCCTTACAATAACATACACTCTTATTTAAAGGGGTCTCCAAGGGAAATCGATGGAGATGCTCTTATATACATAAAAATATCTCCAATTGCATAAATCCCCCATAAATTTGACTCATTGACTCAAAAATAACCTTTACTTTCAATTGAAAATCCCTTTATTCAATTCCAAAAACACCTTATAATAACAAGATTGGTCCAAATCATGTCGCTCGCCCAATCCCTAAATATTATAATAGTTATAAAATAATAATAATAATAATAATAAAAACACCTTATAATTTTCAAAACCACCTTGATTGTGTGCAGAGGAGTAATGGTTATTGTTAACCGAATATTGTCACTTTAGGTGATTTTTCCAATTAACAATTTATAATGACTAAAATCAAGGTAGATCTCAGTCGGAGAGGTATCATGTAATTCGATACCTTGAGCTTCCTGAAAAGACCAGTAAAAAGACAATAATGATGGTGAATGCAAGACAATGTAATAATGGTATCACGTACAACTCTTTTTTATTGATAATGAAAACATGATATGAATACAATGGAGATTTTAGATAACTATGGTGATGGGATAAAAACACTCAGTTGGCAATGGCAATGGAGCTCTCGTACATGTCGATAAGTGGAAAAAATCTCTAGTAGGGTTAGGCACTCAAGTTGCGATCCTTTTTCCGTGTGATAATACGATGTATAAATAGGTCTTGTTTCTTGCCATGCACTCCTATAACTTCGGTCTAGGATTTTAGCAATTACAGGACTTTCCTTGGCGATCCACGAGATTGTCAGGGGATTTGATCCCTAGAATCAAGCGATTCCTTCTCTGGCAAATTATGTGGGAGTTGACTCCTCATTCAAGTAAAACACTTAGTGGCGAGAATGAGCATAATTCTTTGTTTGTCTTGAACGGTGGCGTTTTATTGTTGATTAAAAACTGTCCTTTTAAGCGTGCTA
>JAUESC010000244.1:0-25000 GCA_030490815.1 Acer saccharum | reverse complement strand
CCCACCTATGAGTGGGTCCCATAACAAGGAAGCATTTATGCCAGTTATGGAAGATGATAAAAAGGGAAGGTATTATCTTAGTTCCTTTACACAATATTCATTGAATAGGGATAGCCATTGACAGTTAACGGTTTCGTTATGAAAGTTGATCAACATACCTTACACAAATATCCAGTCTCCATGCCAGAGACAGATGAGCCAGGGCTCTGTAAAGGATCCCTTGGTTCAGAGCCAAATGCTTTGCCACTACGACAGACATGAAACGGGACTCCCACATTCCTTGCACCAGGCTATATGGGAAAGAATAACACAATAATTTGAAAGCTCTAAAATTGACTGACAAACTTAATAAAGAAGGCAAATAAAGATCCAAGTGAATGACAAAGCCAACATGATCCAGCAAGCAAAACAAATATTTCGGAAGTCGTTAAACACTGCATAGATGTCTTGTGCACAAAAAAGTGATGCAAATAATCAATATGCAAATAAATCAATCTAGATGCACTTCGAACATTATCAACCTTAATATGGAAGACAAAACCATAATTAAAGTGAACAACACCCCAGAATGATGGAGTAAGCACTGCAAGTTTTCCGGAAATCATTTAAACAACATGCATGGATGTCACAACAAGTAAATCAAACATACAACAAATAGATCGCATTTACTTCGAAAGCTATATAAACCCTAGCAAAAAAATTGTACTTACACAAATTCCACAACCTAATGAAGACTGCCACTACGAATTACAATCAAGCTAAAGAATGCAGAGCTTGAAATACAATTTTGCTTTTACACACAGAAAATAAAAACATCACCTTCAAAATTAAGCTAATAAGCTTTTCACAGAGTCATAGAGTGATAATGATAGAGCTGTAAAGATGAGAATCATTTCACTGATGAAAAAATGAAGACTTCAAATCTAAGTAACAACATTGCATAATAAAAACCAAATACAACACAAATCACTTCATCAAATAATTAAAGAAACCCCACATGACATTTGATTCAAATTCATCTAAACAAACCTAAAACCAGATCTTGAAACCCAACAAAAACACACACAAATCTCTAATTTTTTCCCCACCTGAAACCCTCAACCTTCCACTTCAAAGGCGGGGTCTCTTGTCGGCTCCGCCGCTGACCCGGAGATCTGGCTTCCTCACACGGGGCAGACTCGGTCCTCCGGCGCGTGGGCTTGAGATGTGGGACCGTACTCAGGTTTAGGACCGTAAGAATAAATTTTGAATATTTGATTGTTTTTGGTCTCTTCCAAGTTTTCTAAAACAGACTTGATGTTTGAGAAATCTTACATGCACCGGTTGCCAATGCACCTGTCCAATAGATGCATGCCATGTGGTAAGGAACAATTAAATGAATTTTATAGCATGCACCCATTGGTTTGTGTATTGCACCAGTTGCATGCTAGATTTTCTACTTGATGGTGACATTTGATACTAAAGAAATACAAGTCAAAATAAAATTAATATATTTCTCAAACAGAGTTGTGATCTGTTTCCAATCAGAGTAGTTAAACTGAAGAAATAACTTTGAAAATTATTTGTGCTCTTTTAAAATTTATTTGTCACAGAAGTTGACAATTACATGAAATAAATTGAGAAGACAAGAAGAATAATGAAAATTTTATAAGTGTAAAGTGATTTCATGATAATAAATTTCACATCTCATTATTAATCTTATCTCAATATTTGTTCTAAAATATTATTTTATGTGATGAATTTAAGCAATCTTTACCTGTTTAACATGAGAATGTAGTTGCATACTCGTTGCTTTCAATATTTGATTGATACTAGTCTTCAATAGAATTGGAGTTACGTACACGTTAATTTTCATATCTTTCATCGTATGATCTCGGTTGAAATAAACTTTCCAATAAACTTGCATCAATTTTCAATGACATAGAACCTTCTACAATTGCTATAGGTCTGCGGTTACACATGTTCGTGGGTTGATTTGATTGAGTATTCACATTATTTCTATTATATAAATTGATCATATATATTCACCCATATAGTGGCCTAGTGGGCTTGGAGAAATTAATTCCATTTGATTGAGTTGCAGGAAATTTTCTTGACCGTCACTTATTCACTTCGTTTATATCAAAATTCCTATATATTTTTGTTATTATACAAACCATGAGATGATATGTCACGGAACAAACTTGGAAAGCCCAGCTCTTGCTCACATTGTATCAGTGATCAGCTGGAATACATGACTCACCTACATGGTTACTTGAGGACTGGAAAGCAACAGCCGTTGATCAACATTAATCATGATCAATATCAGATCATGATTATGATAGATTGTCAAGAAGCAAAGTGAGCTTAGGGAGTTAGTTAGGAAATTCAACAAATAATGTTATTTAATTCCCCTGATTGCTAGGGATTTCTGTTAGAGTCTGAATTGGCTTCGTATAAATATCTGAATCACATGTAATAGCTGAACAAAAAAATACTATCAATCTTTAGAGCTTGAGCTCTCGTCAATGGCAGCCTCAAATGGCTGACTTGCTCTTTTGTTTTCTCTCTCAGTATTTTTAATAACACTTTGTCAATCTTTCAATTTTAATTTTCTTATGTGATCAATTTCTTTTGTTTTAGTATTTTTTATATTATAAAAGAGAGAGCTTCAAGCTTGCAAACACATTTGATGAGGAATTATCCCATTGAAATTAAATCACAGCTTAAAGGAATTTTTTCACTCAAATTGTTGTTGGTAAGTTCAACTGACTCAAAAATGTCAAACTTGATATGCCCTATGGGATTTTACTAGAAAGTTGGTTTGAAGAAAAATCAGTGGATTCTATCTCTCTCATAGCATCAATATTTGCTGGAATTCTTCCAATTAAAGAATTGTGAGAGATTCAACAACTGCAATGCTACGAGACTTGTCACTTCTCTTGGAATCTCTCCTGAGAAATTATTACTCGAAAGATCTATGGCTCTTACCAGATTAAGAATGGTCGAATACTCATATTCTATCCCTTTCCTCACAAGTAACAGATCTTGAAGTACCGATGCTTGTCCCCAAGATAATTCATGTAGTTTAGTTCCCATCTATTCAATGTCACCACTTTACTGAAGTTATAGATACATCTTGGTATGCTTCCAGAGAGATTATTATAAGAAATATCTAAGATTTGTAAGAGGCTAGATGACAAAGTTCCACGGGTAGAAGACCATGTAACTTATTTGAACGGAGGTCAAGAATCTTCATACGTAGAAATCTTTCGCCTATCCATCTGGGTATATATCCGACAAATTGATTTTCAGCTGCATCAAGTGTTTCTAAATTTGTACAATTTTTGAGTGATGCAAATGGTGATATTCCTGATAGGCTATTTTTATTGTTACCAAAGAGAACTTAAAATTCCCATGGAGGTGGGAAGACTGCCAGTAAATTTATTGTTACCTAAATTCAGGACCACTAAGTATTGCCAATTCATCCAACAATCTGGCAATTCTCCTAAGATCAAATTATTTTTAAGGTTTGAGAATTTCCGTTCTCTTTGACCCATTCATTCCAAAACACAAAACTGGGAATGGATCCAGATAAAGCATTATTGGATAGAAACAGAGCATTAACATCAAAGGATATAGGAGGTAGCAGACCAGACAAGTTATTTGAACTCAAATCAAGAAAACCAATATTTCTAGTGCCGTTAAAGGTGGAATCTCTCCATGGATTTGGTTGTGAGAGAGATTTAAATAGGTATATTGAGAAAGAGACTTCCAAAACCAACTAGGAATGACATCTGAAATTTTTGCATTGGATATGTCCAAATCAAATAAACTCTTTAGTGTATGAAGCCACAATGGAAAGTGAGGCCCCACAAGGCAAGATCTCAAATGTAACCATTCAAGTTGGAAAGGAGGAAACCAATCAAAATTGACTTTCAAGGTTAATAAGTTTTCAGAAGCATCAAAATAAGTCAGCCTTGTCAAATTAGCAAAGTGATTTTCAGAAACAGTTCCGTTCAATTTGTTAAAGAGAAATAGAAATTTTATAGATGAAGTTTTCCTAAAGAAAGTGGAATTCTCCCTTGTAGATTATTATTGCTAAGATCCATGTACTCAAGACGGCTGAAGTTGGTCAACCAATTAGGTATTGAAGAATTGAAATGGTTATGATAAATCAAGATTTTTAAGAGAAGTCAAGTTTCCAAGTCCATTAGGGATTGGACCTTCGAAATTAGTTGAACTCAGATCGAAAATCCAAAGGAAGTGAATTTATGTTTAGCACCAGTTAGAGGCTTTACTGAGATCCACATAACTCAAATCAAGGTGCTTCAGTAAGGAAAGATTGGATTCCGCATTAAATTCTCAACATATAAATTGCCAAATATAAACTGAGGTCAAGAAATTGGAGATTGGAAAAATTTCCAAGTTGTGGAGGAATCATTCCTTCAAAATTGTTACTGCTTAAATCCAAGTGATCAAATGCTTCAAATTAAACAAAGAAGGATTTATCTTACCACCCAGCTCTGAATCTTGAAGGTTGAGTTCAGCGACATGGCCTGTGAGGTTGTTGCAGACAACACCAGTCCATTTACAACTATCTCCATAACCACCCCATGAGGCAAGCTGATTCAAGGATCATGAGATCATGTTTGAAGCTTAAAAGTGCTTGTCTCTCACTTGGAATACAACCCACGTAAGAACTTCCATTGCAGAAACTGATGTTAACATTGATGGTTACTAAGACAATTAGTAACTCCAAGAAAAAAAAGAAACAAAGTACTCATGTCTGCTTTCATACAAAAAAGAAGAATGTGGTTGAGAAGGTAATGATGGTCGTATGCTATTTATAGGGTCCCATGCATGATCTCAAATTTCATTCTCTTAGTAAGCTAGCTATTAGGAATATATGGTCTCAATTACAGGAAATTTCCTTGTTCATCAATTTGCATCAAGTTTTCAAAGACATGAAATATGATTGCTATAGGTCATATTCCACGCTGTGTGTCAGTTTCTTGGAAACTCCAGAGAAGACTCCAAGTCAATGGAAATCAGAAATAATTATGGGTGTTGTCAACGTGTGCCTCACACTAAGCGGCAGCTGTTAATGTTACGTAATTGGATGTATAACTTTACATATTAACAAGAACTTTATAAATTATATATAATTACTTTGTAACACAATTACATAACCTTGTGGAACTATTTCTGCAACATTATGTATCTAAATGTCATTATAATGTTACAGAATTGGTTCAATAATATGTAATTAACCTTGAAAGTCATTTGCAACACCCATAATTAAATTCACAGCTTCAATTAAAATACATTTTCGTGCTGCAAAGTGCCTCTGTCTCCTTACATGATGGTTCCAATCTCTCTGATGTTACTTGCTATGAAAAGTAACTGGAAGAAAACAAAGGCAGCAATAACACTCACCATGTTTGGTTTCATTGCGATGGGCTCTGTATTAGGAATTATAAAATATGAAATGTGAATGAGAAGATTATCATTAGTCTTCAACCTACCTCACTGTCCATTCGAAATCACCCATCCACTACACTATTGGGATAATGTACTTAATTTGCATC
Organism: Acer saccharum; assembly: GCA_030490815.1. Taxonomy (NCBI): domain Eukaryota; kingdom Viridiplantae; phylum Streptophyta; class Magnoliopsida; order Sapindales; family Sapindaceae; genus Acer; species Acer saccharum. The sequence continues at coordinate 19,430 of JAUESC010000244.1, read as the reverse complement.
AAAATTTCAAAGACATATAATTACTATTGGTCCCACACAGTAACAGTGCCCTTGGAATAAGGAAAAAGGGAAAATTATTCGAGGCTTCTTATTGTTCTTATATGTACTTTTCAATACCCGTGTGTATTATGTATGAATAGCGATTTTCACACTTCTCTAAAATTATATCTACGGCCCTTTAATTAGTTAATTGACCCCTAATTTGTTTTAAAAAAGTCTTAGTTTGTATACATATCCCGTTTTTTGTTTTGATTTCTGAACCAATTACCAAAAATTATATTTATAAAATAATTATAAAAAAATGGAAAAACTAATCAATAAAAGATCGAGTACATATCAAGAAATACCAATAACAAAATCAACGGTAAATACAATTCAATACAACTAGGTCCACTGCATTTCACCTGTAAACTTTTCATTTTACAATTAAAAATATAAAATCAACATGAAAATCCTCCCCCATGATTTTTATTCTTTTTTTTTTTTTTTTTTTTTCACTCGTCAGTTCTCTCTTTTTTACCTTCCCCATCTTTCAGTCTCTCAGAGTTGTTTTAAGCTCTCTTGTGCACTTAACGTTTTTTTTTCTTTTTCTATATTCTCTTTAAAAGAGGAGAGAGTTTGTTAAAGTGATGTAGGACAGTTGGCTTTGGAGTTTGAAGAAAGATGGACAGAAAAATAGCTAAAAGAGCTAGTCCGAAGAAACGGCATACTTTTAGCTCGGTTGTCAAATTTCCTATTATAATATGTTTTCGGAAAAGGTTTTGGGAGCTCCATTCCGTCCCAACCTGGGATCCCTGGTTGAGGTCGTTTTCATCCTCAAATTCGCTGTTTAAGTCAGCTATCGGGTGGTTGAAGTTTTATTGTTTATTTTTAGTTTTTCGTTTTTAGTTGTTATTTGTTTAGTAAATGTCTAATTTGGTCTTTTTGCTTAAATTAGGGTTTCCAGAGACTATTTAAGCCTCTTGTTATTTCATTTGAAGGATAATAAAGTTTTTATTTGGTTTACGATTATTTTATTGGTGGATTCCAGTTTGTGTGTTCTTAGGGTTTACGTTTTTACTTCCGTTCTGCGTCATAAAGGCAATGGAAATTGACCAATTGAAGTCTGCAATAGAAGATCAGATGATGATCATTATTCGGGACTTTTAAGTAATTTCATTTAAGGGCAATGTTGGAATATTAAACAATACTAACTTGGGTGCACTACGATTTTTCAGGGTGTAAATATCCTCACTCATTAATCATTATGTATATATATATTAGGGGCCCTTGCAAAAATGTCCACCATAAAGTTTAGAAGTGCAAAAATGTCTCCTGTATGATTTTCTTGCAAAACTGTCCGGTATCAATGTTTACTTTGCATAAATGTCCCATGTTGGACTATACTACCCTCATCACTTAAATTGGGGTGTAATGTCACAAATACCCTTAAACATTTCAGGTTTCCACAATTACCCTTGTCTTCCCTTCCCTCCCTTTCTTTCCACGAGTCCTTTGTTGAATTCCCTCCCCCATTTCGAACATACAGGACCTGACCCGACCACAACACAGTCGTGGGGCTCCCCCGATACTTCTTCTTCTTGTTCTCATTCTTCTTCCTTCCCCATCTTCGGGGCTTCAATATTCCTCCTACCATTCCGAAATTCCTTCTGAATTGTTTTCAATTGAACATTATCAAGAACCATATAACCTGAAAACCATATAAAAACCCTAAAAACAGAGAGATAGAGAGAGATAGAGGCACTAGGACGACGAGGGATGATGGGTTTCTGTCCGTAGTCTTCAAAAGTTTGCAATTGTGTTGGGTAACAGACAGGGTGGAGTTTGAGTCTGAAGCCGAGGTAGATCGACCAGGCAAGGATACCTAAGCTGCTAGCTGTGGGATCGAAGACGGCTGCAGGTGAGTGTTTCTTTAAATATGTGCATTGGAACCTTTGAAATCAATTTTAATTTTTCGTCTGTGCTGGGCGGTGCTGCTGTTTGGGAGGGGCTAGACATTGTTTTTGGCTCGATTTTCTTTTTTGTTTTTGTTGGTGTTGTGTTTGGATTGGGTTGTTTTTGATGGTTTTGCCTGGTGTTGATGTGGGGTCGTTTCTGCTGGTATAGCTATTGTTTGTCTTATGTCTTAGTTAGGTTGTCTTGTTTTAGGCGTCTTTGCTTCCCTGCCTGGGTTGATTCATTCTGATGCAACTTTGTGGGTGTTTGGATTTAGCAGAGAAAGTGTTTGATAATATGCTTGAGAGAAGCATGGTTGCGTGAAATGTTATCATTAATGCGTTTGTTCAGTCTCGTGAGTTGGTTGTAATGAAGAATTTGTTGGCATTTGTTCGTTCTAACTGCTGTGTGGGCATTTCTTGTTTTCTATGGCACCCCTTGTTGAATTGCTGCTGCTATGTGGCGTTGTTTATTTGGCATTGATAACTCTGTCCAGGGCTTGAAGTTCGAGTCTTGGGTGCGAAAGCCCTGTGCAGGGCTTCAAATGCCTTGACAGGGCTTTAACAATCAACTGTTTTACTTATACACCGTTTTGTTTTATTTCTTCATTTTCATATCTTTGTTACTTTAACAACATTTGCAGGGTCTATGGATACAATGGATGGGTTCATAGTACATTGCGATAGACATTGGATTGATGACGAGGTGATGGGTCCAATTTCCTTTGCATGTCATGACGAGAAATAGTAAATTGTTTGAAACAATATGTCACCGTATCGGGGTTAGTAATGACAGATTCCGGATAAGCTTAAGTTCAGAGCTGTTAACGCCGAAAGGGAGTTGTACTTTATCCATTATGAGCGACAGTGATGTATCCTGTTTGCTTTCTCATAATCGATCCTTGTCCTTGTGGACTGAAATTAAGGTCGAAGTCGTAGAAAGATCTATACCGGCGAAGGCAACTGAAAATGTTTTTCAAACCGTGATAAAGTCAAGAAATACAACAATCCAGTCATGTATACCTTCAGGCTGTAAAACCTCTGGTCATTCCGAATCCCCAATTAGTACTCCATTGTTTCCATCGGTGAGTGGTAGCAACCAACCGTTTGGGCCAGTGCCTTCCCTCGGATTTACATCGACCGAGAAAGATCAGGGGACTCCAGCATCGACTACTAAGCATGCAGATGCAGAGGTTAAGGTGGATGATTATGATAGTTCTAGCAGTGAGTCTAGCAGTGATGAGTCTAGCAGTGAGAGGCAACCGTCAACAGACTGTAGAGAAGTTCAAACAAATGGAGCACCTAAGAGTTCTACACCCTCTACGACGACACGGTGGACAATACCGGGGTCAGAACTATACTCAATTCAGCCCATTAGATCGAAAGAATTGTTTCAAGACAATGGAGACTTTAGTGAAATATAAAGGACAGATTTTCAAGGACAAGAAAACATTGAAAGGGGCTCTAGGGTTCAATGCATTGCAAAAGAGGTTTGATTACAGGGTTCGACGATCGAATCATACACGATTCGTCGCAATATGTAAAAAGAGAGATTGTCAATGGGTTTTTAGGGCAGGGAAATCGAGAAATGGGACGTACTGGAATGTTAAGTCCGTTGACTCTAAGCACACATGTGGTGATAATGGAAACTACAACGTAGATTTTCACCGTGTAAGTTCCCATGTAATAGGGCAATTGTTTGCAAGAAAGTTTGTCGATCCAGGACGCAACCTCCGTCCTAAAGATATCCAGGCTGACATGAAGGATAAGCACGGCATAAACCTCACCTACAACAAAGCTTACAGATCTAAGGACCGTGCTTTACATAGTGTTTTTGGTGATCCATGGGAGTCATTTAAGACGTTGCCCGCATACTTTCACATGTTGGAGAAATGTAATCCGGGGACAAAAACCAAGATTGCAACCGATAGGCAAAACCGGTTCAAATATGGATTTATGGCACTTGGGGCTTGTATAGAGGGATTCAATACAGTAATTAGGCCGGTTATTGCCGTCGATGCTACCCACTTGAAGTCCAAGACCAAGGGAGTTTTGTTAGTTGCGGTATGCAAGGATGGTAATGAGATGATATACCCTTTGGCATTTGGGTTTGCCAATTCCGAGTGCTCAAAGTCATGGACATGGTTCTTGAAGCAACTTCACGACGTGATCTTGCATCCCGAACTTGTTCTGATAGTTTCGGATCGACACACGGGTATCTCTAATGGCATGAGAGCAATATTCCCCAATTCAGCACATGTGCTTTGTGCATACCACTTTGCCAACAATCTGAAACAACATTGTAGGAAGCGAGGTGACGTGATTTATCATTACTATCGTGCTGCATATGCGTATCGTGTTGAGAAATTCGACCGTGTAATGGCTGAGCTGAAATCCATCCATCCTAAGGTTTATGATGAGCTCGTAGAGGTTGGGATACAAAAGTTTTCACGTGTCCATAGCCCTAGGAAGAGGTACCATATGATGACCACTAACATTGCAGAGTCAATGAATTCTTGTTTACTTGCGATCCGAAAGTTGCCTATCACATCTATTGCCGAATTTATCAGAGATTTGTTGCAACGTTGGTTCCACGACCGTCGAAGTAATGCAAGAGAAACACCCACATTCTTGACTAATGATGCGGACCAACACATCAAAGACAGGGTATTAGCATCGCAACGGTGTGAGATTCACCCCATTGACTACGATAGATTCAAGGTACAAGACCAATGGAGTGAAGCAATTGTCGACTTGGAACAACGTTCATGCTCATGCCGTGAATGGGACCTAGATGAGCTACCGTGTATTCATGCCATGGCTGTTGCAACGTATGCTTACATAATGTTTATTTAGTTTTTGAATAACAACCATAATCTTTAATTTCTAATTGTCATTCATTTTTTTGTGTCTTTTGTATCAGGCTTAAAGGTAAGCCCATCAACTCATTATGTTCAGACTTTTTCACAACCGGATGGCTGAAACAGGCGTACGCCATGGTTGTGAACCCTGTTCCAAATCCTGAAGAGTGGGACATTGCTGATGATGTTCGTAATCGCGTTGTATTGCCATGGAAAAAAAAGCGACTGACAGGAAGACCAAAGAAAATCGGATGCCTTCTGTCGGGGAGAAACGAAAGCAACAATCGTGTGGGAATTGTGGGCAAAAGGGACACAATCAAAAAAGTTGCACGAACCCATCATGTAGCACAGGGAAACCAGCAAAAAAAGCACGTGGTTGTAGTGTGTGCAAGAAAGAAGGACATAACAAACTTACGTGCCCGGATAGGGATAAGGCACCGGACCCCAGTTTGGCACCCCACCTCAGCTCGGATGACACTGACACGGACGATGAAGAAGTTGATTCGTAGGTATGGGTGAGACTCATCCTTTCCTTCTATTTTATTTTTTTAAAATAAAAATTCTTTGACAGCCAGCAGTGTTGCTTACGCTGTTGTTGTTGCATTCACATACATCTTCACTGTAGGTTCAGATGCAGGAGTGCAAAAAAGTTGTGGTGGTGATGATGGTGTAGTATGTGTTGTAAGTTGCAGGGGATGTTGTTTCTCTGGTTGTTGCTGATGATGGTGCAGTTGTTCTTTTTAGGTGGTGTGGTGTAGTCATTGTAAGTTGCAGGTTACCTTGTTTAGTACCTTTTTTATGGTTTTTAAGTTTTTACAAGCAGGAGCAGCCCCATGTGTTATAAATAACACAATATTTACAGCTGTTTTGAACTTGTTGTGGTGATGATCTTGTATGGAATAATTGTTTTCAAGCCCTGGAATATTTGTTGCGGCTTTGTTTTATTATTTTATTATTATGGAATAATTGTTGTTGAGGCCTTGGGTCTTGGGTGATACTGGTATTTATGTTATGTGTTTGTTTAAGTATATATTTGTGTGTCGCCAGCCTACACATTACTGTTCTTGGTTCTTCTTTGTTGTATATATTGTTGTATACTGTTCTTTGTAGTAATACTGCCATACTGGGCTTGATATTATTGATCCCAGGAACGAACAGGAACCATGCAAGACAGGGCTTGACTATATTTACATGTCAATCCCTGGAATAATTTTTAAAGCCCAGGGCTTGAATTTATTTACATGTCAATCCCTGGAATAATTTTTGAAGCCAGGGCTTGAATTTATTTATTATATCCAAGGCCCTGGAAGAACATTTATTTGTACACACTTACACCAGGGGGGGGGGGGTCACACAAGACAGGCCCATGTTTATGTTTTATATATATGTCAAGGCCGGGCTTGAACAACATTGATTTGTTAAGGCTGGATATTATATTAGCCCAACAGAAGGTGGGGTTGGTCATGACAATGTATTTTAATTAATAATATTTAGTTAAATGAAGTAGAGCAGTAGTTAATGGTAAACATACATTCATTTAGGGAGTCTTGGGCTTCGGGAGTCTTTATACCTGGTGTCTTTTGAGTTTGAAAAAAGCATTCATTGAAATGGTTTGTGAAAAGGCATCCAGATGACTTTTCAATGGAAAAGGACGGTTGGGGCAATGACCATGGTGGCTTTTCATTTATTGGGACATTGGGGGTTTTCATACATTATAAATACCGTCCTTTGTTACATTTTTTTCTCACTCACTTCACTTATATTCGGGGCTATTGTTTAGCATTTTTTTTTTTTTTTCAAGGTGCAATGGCAGAAAACAACACATATAATGTTGCAAATAATTTTCATGAAACAGACAGGCTGGAATCCATCTTCGTATGTCTAAGGCAACGGATTGCAAATGCAGAGAACACCATCCGTGAAGAGCGTGCAAATGCTGGACGCCTGACTGTGGACAATGCAGTGTTGATGGGAAAAGTTGAAAACCTGGAAGCAGAAATTATCAATTTACATGTGCAGATGGAGGCAAGAGACGATGAACTGAATGGGCTGTACAGTCTTGTGGAAAAACTGCAGAAGAAATTGTTGGAGTTCAATATTCCACCATCTCCCTAGAGAAATGCTTTATTATTTTGTTCCACAGTCTGATGTCTTTGCTTGTGTTTTTTATGTTCAATGTGTTCAGGTCTTTCTAAATATTAATATTATTTAGTGGAAATGGAAGGAAATGAATATGATAATATTTCCCTTTCCTAAATCCCTGACAGAATATCTCAATCATCTAAAAAAGCTATCTTTAATTCATATTCATAAAAAAGGGAAAGCAGATGCCTTGAACAAACATAACACAAACAAGCATTCACATACATTTGCCAACTGTTACTCCGATTACAAAAACAACAATATACAATATAACCAGCATTACTGTTTTGCTTTGTACCGGTTCAGTGTAAAGAACCTTATCTTCTGTGGTACAAGAACTATGATTTGAAAGTTTTTCACGCTGAACCGCACGGATAGCTTCATATGCTTCATCAACCGTATTAAATCTCTGATAAGAAGCACCCTTAAATCCATCAACTTGTTCATGACAATCAGGCCAAGAGTTGAACACACCAGTTTTCCTGCCTTTGAAAACAGCATACACCGATTTCTTTGCCATATCATATAAAACACTGAATATACGTGCAAAAAAAAACTAACAAAGAGGAAATCAAGATTAGATTATGTTTTATAATGACAAAACAACAAACAAAATAAAGACATTAAATCCTGCATACATTAAAGAAAATGAAATAACAAAAACCAGTTAATTGGCCATAGAAGTCTTTCGACAGAAATCAAAGGTTGAAGATATACTACCTTGTAACCATATGATTTTTGTCGAAAACCTCCATGGCCATTGAACTCATTTTCCAACTAATTTCATAAATGAACGAATCAAAAACGAAACAAAATGAAGTTTAAGATTTGTAGAAGAAGACCTCTGGGCGTGGGGGCTCCTCGTCAGGATTGGCAGAAATAAACAGAAGATTATGAAGAAAGAGAAGAAGAGGAACCGACCATCTATATAGGGGAAAGACTGAAGTGGGATCCAGTTGTGGTCCACTTGCATTGGGGGCTGGTTAGTGGGATCCAGCTGTGTCCACTATTTCCTTACCCCCTACTGTTGCATTTTTTTTCAAGCCCAGAAACAATAAAGGTGAAGCCCTGGAAAGGTATTGAAGCCCAAAATCACCGTACTGAGCTGACTTGGAATAATATTTAACATTTAATTTAAATTTTTGGACAATTTTAAAATTTTTTCCGAATGTACGTAATTTGTTACACAACATGTGGCAACACGTAGAGTGTTTGACACCACCAAAAACGCAATCCATAATGTGGGAAGCCTTAGCTCGACATTATGTGCAAATGTCACCCATTACTCTACTAGGGTTATAAGTGTTACTATGCAATGTTAATGGATTTAGTCACGGTGTATTTTTTTGTCCGTCCGATGCTCCCCCAAAAACTCTATAAAGATATCCACCTACATTCAATCCACTTTGGACCATCCCGATCGGGAAGAAAAACACGGGACCCACATCATCGCATGCATAAACAATAGACATTCAAGCCCTGGCTATTATTGTTCAAGCCCAGTAATTTAAAAAAAAGGGGTTTTTACAATTTGGTCCCATTAATGGGGAAACATAACTTTTTTACTTGTTAATTCAAAATACATGAAATTGGTCCTAATATAATTCAAAATACATCAACTTGGTCCTGAAGTTAGTCAAACTAACGGTCAACCTTTATAATATTAGTGGAAAGACACGTTTACCCTCCTATTAAACTTTCTCTCTCTCTCTCACGTTCATCATCACCACCAAATCCTCACCGATAGACCACCACCACCACCTCCACCAACTCCACACCGATCGACCACCACCACCACCTCCACCAAATCCACACCAATCGACAACCTCCACTAATCTTGTTCGATCGGCGTCGAGCAGCTCCTCGGGAATTAACGAGCAGTTCGATCGGCTTCTCCCTCTCGCATATCGATTTTCTCTTTTGTGTTTTTCTTTGAAAATGAAGCAGATCAGGATTTGAAGAAATGAGGATTTCTGGGGTTGGGTTTGGGTTTGGTGGAGATGAAGTGTGGCTGGGTTTGAGAGCGGCGGATCCAGAATCCTTTTTGAATTTTTTTAATTTTTATTTTTTTTGGTTTGGATTTATGATGATGACGAACTGGGTATGGATTTTTGAGGTCTCAATTTGATCTTCGATGGGTTGAGGTTTGGAAGAACTGGGTCTGTGAGGTTTGATTTAATTCCTTTTGGGTTTAATTTTGTTGTTGATGTGGTTAATCTGGGTTATTGATCTGGGTTGTGTTGTTGATCTCGGATGGTGATGGTGGTGATTTTGTAGTGTTAAGAAGATGAATTTGTTCTTTGATCTTTGGTGGAGATCCAGATTGGATCTCCACCGTCCATCTCATGAGATGGACGGTGGAGATCCAATCTGGATCTCCACCAAAGATCAAAGTTTTTTAAATTTAATGTTTTTATTTTATTTTATTATTATTTTATTTCTATCTTTTAATTGGAAACATACGTAATTACTTTTCTACCCTCCTAAACGTTAGTTGACCGTTAGTTTGACTAACTTCAAGACCAATTTGATGTATTTTGAATTATATTAGGACTAATTTCATTTATTTTTAATTAACAAGTAAAAAAGTAATGTTTTCCAATTAGATTGGGACCAAATTGTAAAAACCCCCAAACAAAATTAAATTAATAAAATAATGGGATCCAGCTGGACCAAACCAGGGCTGAATGTGGAATTGCTGTCTGAAGCCCATTCCCATCCTGTATTACGCCTACAAGCCTATATATATAATTGGAGACCTAAAAGCCCATGTTTTGTTTAATTACATATAACCCCAATAATGAAGTGGGATCCAGCTGTGGTCCACGTATTTCCTTACCCCCACTGTTGCATTTTTTTTCAAGCCCAGAAACAATAAAGGTGAAGCCCTGGAAAGGTATTGAAGCCCAAAATCACCGTACTGAGCTGACTTGGAATAATATTTAACATTTAATTTAAATTTTTGGACAATTTTAAATTTTTTCCGAATGTACGTAATTTGTTACACAACATGTGGCAACACGTAGAGTGTTTGACACCACTAAAAACGCAATCCATAATGTGGGAAGCCTTAGCTCGACATTATGTGCAAATGTCACCCATTACTCTACTAGGGTTATAAGTGTTACTATGCAATGTTAATGGATTTAGTCACGGTGTATTTTTTTGTCCGTCCGATGCTCCCCCAAAAACTCTATAAAGATATCCACCTACATTCAATCCACTTTGGACCATCCCGATCGGGAAGAAAACACGGGACCCACATCATCGCATGCATAAACAATAGACATTCAAGCCCTGGCTATTATTGTTCAAGCCCAGTAATTACATATTAACCCCAAGAATGAAGTGGGATCCAGCTGTGGTCCACTTGCATTGGTTAGTGGGATCCAGCTGTGGTCCCCAATTTCCTTACCCACTACCATTGTAAATTTTTTCAGGCCCATAAACAATTAAGGTGAAGCCCTGGAAATTAATTCAAGCCCAAAACCACTGTACTGAGCTGACTTCGTATGCAGGATGCTATATTTTTGTATGTATTCCGTAATGGTAATGGTTATGAATGGATTAAGGCTTGAAAAAATAGAACAATTCATTTCATTCGTCGTAAAGACATTAAAAAGTGGCCTCCAAACCAAATATTCTGGGCTTCAGAACAAATCAATTTTTTGAATTTGGCGCAAACACATTAAGAAATACTCCAATACCAAATATTATGGGCTTCAGAACAAGTCATTTCATTTCATACGCCCCCCACCCAAAGCAAAACAACCAAACAACACACCATGGTTTACATTACAGAGGCTTCCACCGGAAATAAAACCAGAAAATCTAAAAACAAACAAGCTGATAAACATTCCAGCCACAACCCCAACATTCCCTCACAGAGGGAAAGTCCAACACGATGGATTTCATTATTAATGATAAACTTAACATCGCTAAACTGGAAATGTTAAAACGTCTCAATTTCAGCACAATTGACCGCAGTCAATGATCCTTACGGTCTTCGATGGCAAGCCGGAGCTGGAGCCGATCTGATCAATGGCCTTCAAGACGTCAAATCCTTTGACCATCTCACCGAAGACGACTTGCTTGCGATCGAGCCACTCGGTCTTAGTGGTACAGATGCAGAACTGGGACCCGTTGGCCAATGTGCTGGTTTTGGCCATTGACAATATACCGGGACCGATGTGCTTCCTCACGAAGTTCTCGTCGGCAAAACTAGGGCCGTATATCGATTCACCACCGGTTCCATTTCCTTCAGTGATGTCTCCTCCATGGACCATGTACCCAGGTATCACCGGTGGAAGGTTGAACCCTTGTAGTGGAGTGGCTTCCCAACCGTGCCGATCCCCTTCTCTCCGGTACAAAGAGCCCGAAAGTTCTCCGCTGTGATAGGGGTACTGTCTGCGAAGAGCTCCATCACAATTCTACCCGCAGGGATGCCGTCAATGCTTAGGTCAAAGAACACTCTAGGGTTCCCCATACCAGTGTCTACGACAAACAGAGAGAAGGTGTAGTGGAAAGTGGAAGTGGAAAGTGGAAATGGTAGATGAAGAACAAAAGAGAGTATCGACAAAATGGGGACTCACGGTTTCCGGTTTCCTTTAAATGCCAAATGCCCCCCAAAGGTGGGGCCCCTTTTATGTACTTGGTTCCGTTGGCGTTCATCATCAACACCCCATCATGTTTTGGGTTTGTAATGCAAAGGGCCCCCCTATGTACTTGAATTTTTTTTTGTAATGAAAAAAAAATTCAACACCCCAAAAACAACAAAACTCACGCCACCCTAGGTCGGGGTCCCACCAAAGACGAGAAGAATTCATATTTGTAGTTTTCCGGCCTTTCTCATTATTAAACTGAACCGAACGTGTTCTCTTCAAGCGGGTTCGGTTACCTCTTTAAGCGGGTTCGGTTGGGGATCCACACACAGGTTCGGGTTTAATTGCTATCCCTACATGTATGGTTAGCGGAAATGGAAGAAATTATTATTATTAGCCCCTAAGTAAGAGGAAATGTAGAATATGTATCGAATGATATCCTTCACATTATGGGGTCACGATTGTTGTAAATCTTTCAATACATATCAGAAGACAGAAGATCTTCAATCCAGTGAAAGTTCTGATAACATTGTTATAACGACTTCATGCAATCTTCAAGCTGAAATTCAACTATTAATTCATAATAATCTCCACTTTCTCTATAACATTATGATAACCAAACCTTTATACAATTAATTACACATTCAATTCAATTAAATCATCACAAAATCTTGAAAAAATTCATCACAAAATCATAACTTGTACTGCTTTACATTAACTAACACCAACTGAGGAAGAGAGAAAACTGAAACTGTAAAACAGATAAACATCAAACAATGAAGCTTCAAACAAAAACAATGAAACATATAAATTACACATTCAATTAACATAACAATGAAGCTTCAAACAAAACCACGACAGAAACAGCTACCAACTTCACATCTACCAACCGTAAAACAGAAACAGCTACCCCAACAAACATCTCAACACAGTTCACCGTTAACGAAAATTTCAAGAGCCATTGCCTGACGGATGGTGGGAATATCCTTCTGTCCAAACATTTCCATCCATGATGACAACGGGAACCCAAATAATATCAATTCTGCATATTTACACACAAAGGCACCACAACTGTAGCTGCAACAAGTGAAAATGCAGGACTAAATTTTTGTATCATAATAAAGAACTAGAAGTAATAATGCAAATTTTACCCGTCATCTTGTTGAGGAAGAATGGTTGGTTCGATGTTTTCAGCAGTGAATGGACTTGTGTGAGGAGGCATCTTCATATGTTCATAGTAACCAGAATGCTTAAGTATTGAGGGTAACAAATAAAGTAACCCTGGGATGTCTTTCAATCGGTCACTTTTTCCATTACGGTCACACAACGAGTCATACAAATTGACTTTCCCTTCTTTTAATAAAACTTCACATAGTACCCAATGATCCCCGGTGTTGCAAGGAACCAACACCTGTGTTAAAAAAATAAAACAAAAACAGAAGAAAGAACAAAACATAGGCAAATCACATTAAAAAGGCAAAAAAAACGAGGAAGAGAGGAATAAGAAAAAAACAAGGAACAAAGAAGAAAGAACGAGAGAAAAGAAGAAAGAAGACAGAAGAACATACCTGGTACAAGAGTAGTGCCAGCAGGTAGCAGAGCAGTACAGGAAAAAAGAAGAAAGGACAGCAGCAACCAGCAAGTAGCAGAGCAGTAGAGAAAAATAGGAGTTAGTGACTTAGTGAAAACCAATAATAACTTAACAAAATTGTCACATTGCATGTCACATACTTACCGACTCCATAGTCCACCACGGTTGAGGGTAAAGAAGGTCAGAACCTGACACATAATTTAGTGTATCATCGTCTGGTTGGAAAGATAGGGGATCGAATTCGGGGTATTCTTCCCAAATTGGGACAGCTGTGTGTGTGGGTGTAACATCCTTCTTCTTTTTTTATTCTTTTTGACTTCTTTTTGCTCGAATCCGGCTGGGTTATTATTTTTTAAATGTTCAGATTCCAATAACTTCTTAACAGCTTCCCACTTCAGTTTCAAATGAGCCTGTTTACAAAATAAAAAACTTTCGTTCAGTTTATGATTGCAGAATTGAATGTGAAGAAAAAAACAGTAGAAAAATGAACTTACGAAAAACGCCGTTGGGACCAACCCGATTTCTTGACAGTCGCTAACCTCTCCATTCGAACGCCGCCTCTTCCACAGAACGTCGAGGTAGCTGTCTATGTGCTACAAAGACATTTATATATAAACGTTAGGAAACTTATCTGTATTTGTGTAAACAAAGGCATCATAATTTATCACTTACCAAGTTGGACAACCATTTTGTAGGTTTGACCAAATTGTTGAACTGTTCACGATTCATATCACGGGTTGGCCAGTGAAGACACTATGAGTTGGAAAAATTAAATTAAATATTCTGAACAAAAAAACACGTAAATAAAATATAAAATAAAAACAGAGGAGAATAGGAATGGACCATTACCGAGTATCATCCTTATTCTTCAGAAATGAGATGAACCGATCATAATTGTCATTCACACAATCGCTCAAATCTTTGGTTCTCTTCCTCTTCTTGGGTATGGGCATGGGATCAGTGTACGGGCTGTCCAAATACTTTGACCGCCTACGGGCTCTTACGTTCTCATTATTCTTGTAACACACACTTGGGTCAGCCGCATTCATAAATATAACACTAAGGTCAGGGTTTGGAAGAACCACGTTCACACATGGTGAAGGGAAGTCATCCAAATTTATCGCGTGCTTAGCTGACCCATATGATTCACCAACAACATTATCCAACCCACCCTCCTTACCAACAACAATCCCTGTATCGTCCTTATCATCGGCCTTCTCCACCTCGGCCATCTCCACCTCGGCCTTCTCAACCTCGGCCATCCCTGTATCGTCCTTATCCTCGGCCTTCTCCACCTCGGCCTTCCACCTCGGCCTTCTCAACCTTGGCCCTCTCCACCTCTTCGACATCCTCCTTGTTCAAGTCTTTCTCCAACTTTTCCCCATCATTAAAATTGTGCAATGGCGACAAATTAGGACTGACCTGCAGTCATCAGAATATGTATAAAGAACTACACAATTGAATAATGTTTAATTACATAATAAGTTTTTGAATAGGCTTGAAAACCCTTATGTGTTATTACTTACCATGTCGTCACAGGTTTGTGTGACCAAGGTTTGTGTGACCAAGGTTTGTGTGGCTCTTCTCTCGTCCAAATCTTTCTCCCTTTTTTCTGGTGCAATCTTTCCAATTTTTCACTTATCCAGGACTTCATCCTGTCCTCGCTTTCTTTTATTTTCTGCGTGACCAGCTGTTCAATAGATGTATACAATTCGGGTATTGTATACGGAACCGATGTCTTGATTTTTGACTGCAAATCCAATTCAAAAAAGAATTAATACATTACGCAAACTAACTTAGGATAGTAAAAGTTATGTATGTATATTACAAATCATTACCTTGGGAGTTTCTACATCTCCATCATCGAAGAGCCGTTTCTTAGATGACGGTTCATCTGACTTTCTAGATCCGATGAACCTTGTTGTTGTCTTGCTTTGGTGAATGGAAGCATCACCCTCTTCGATTGCATTTTCACGTTCCTCCGCATCATCTTGAAGCATCAAAGATTTGTAATAAGCACTTGACTTTTCATGTGCTGACACCTTCCATGGGAACAAAGCCATCTGCATGTAAGGTGCACAAAACATTGAGGTCAGAAACCCAATAGTATGCATAAGGATAACCAGCAACACAAGGTATTTCAAGCCCCTGGCAAGGTATTTCAAGCCCTGGAAGGAAATAAGAAAGTGTAGCCTACAACCCCACTATGATGATAAAGATTTTAAGAATGAGCTTCATATAGAAATAAGTAGTAGTGGTATAACACATAAGGGTTTTCAAGCCTGGCAAGGTATTTCAAGCCCTGGCAGGGTATTTCAAGCCATGGCAAGGTATTTCAAGCCCTAGCAAGGTATTTTAAGCCCTAGCAATGCATTTCAAGCCCCGCCCTCCCTTTATACCCTCATTTGGAAAAACCAACAACTGATATTAATTAACTACATACACTATAATTCAATCACCCCCGGCCCCCCCCCCCCCCCCCCCCCCCCCCCCCCCCCCCACCCCCCCCCCCCCCCCCCCCCCCCCCCCCCCCCCCCCCCCCCCCCCCAATTCATAATAAGAAAGTGTAGCCCACAATCCATTATAATAAAGATTAAGATTTAAGAACCAGGTTCATAGAGTAAAGTAGTATAACACAACACATAAGGGTTTTCAAGCCCTGGCAAGTTATTTCAAACCCTGGCAAGGGATTGAAATAACTGGCTAAGGGATTTCATACCTTCATTTGAAATAAGAAAGTGTAGCCTACAACCCACTATGATGATAAAGATTTCAGAATGAGCTTCATAGAGTAATAAGTAGTAGTGGTGGTATAACACATAACGGTTTTCAAGCCCTGGCAAGGTATTTCAAGCCCTAGCAAGGTATTTCAAGCCCTAGCAAGGCATTTCAAGCCCCGCCTCCCTTTCATACCCTCATTTGGAAAAACCAAGAACTGATATTAACTAACTACATACACTATAAAATACACGTAGAAGTAAAATACACGTAGAAGTAAAATACACACCGTCGTACTGAAGAAAGATTCAACTTTTAAAACCCTTGTATTGAAATTCCAATTCTTAAATCTTGGGAACCCTGTACTTTTCCGTACGCCGAGTTTACCTTCCAAACGGCAAATCCGTTCAACGGCCCAAACCTAAACAATTAAAAAAATCTCATAAAGAAATTACAAATCTCATGAGTTTGATTTACAAATGAATGCATTTGGCAACTATTACCTGAAATGCTAGTAGAAATCCATAAACGTGGAATGTGAAACACTTCGAATCATCATTGTTCTGCTGATTGTCCAACTCCGCCTGCTGATTGTCAGTTTTCTTCTTCTTCTTCTTCGGCTTCTTCTTCTTCTCTTCCTTATTCTCCTCTTCCTTCTTCTTCCTCTTCTTATTCTTGGGGCCCTCATTCTCTTCTTTCTTCTCGCCATTGCCTCTTAACTTTTCAATGTGTTTTTCGGCTGCATTCTTCAAACAACACAAGGTGACATCGAATATGTATGAGCCCCAAGGAAAACTTTCAAATGCATCGATGTCCTCAACTAAAGACAACACCCAACTGGGTATGGCTGTCTGTGCTTCATCCATCCCAAAGAATTGGGACACCATTAATAGGTATCCCATCTTCAATGCGTCATCACCCTCTGAAGGCTCTGTCAGCCGGTTAAAGGTTGCCTCCAACAGTTCAATCGATGGGTTTTCATCTACGAAATAGCGTGTTAAAATAGATTCCTCACTGACTTCTTCTTTTTCTTGGAACCCTTCGGGCAGTGTGCCCATGTTGAGGCCACTGCACAAGCAGAATTCCTCTCTGCCAAACCGAGCTTTCTTCTCCCCTAAACCAAACCACATTTCATCATCCTTTTCTTCTTCGGGACAAATGAGCTGTCTTTTCAAAAGATTGTAGATCAGCATCCCATGAACCCTTATGGGCTGTATCATTTCCAAGTACTGCCCAAAGGGGCCTTCTTTAAACCTATCTAACACGCCGCAACGTGTCAAGACCAACTTCAAATCTTGAAGAAATTTTTTTTTGTTGTGCGAGTTTATTCTCGCATGTACCCAGCTTTTGTGGTCTGGAAACCGCCATTGTTTTTTGAAACGATCAGCCCCCATCTGGTTTACAAGAAAAGAAAAAATCATTAATGCTAAGCTTAACATAAAAAGGGATTTCAAGCCCTGGAATCAAATATAAAGCCCTGGCAAAGGGATTTCAGGAACTGGATAAAGAATTTCAAGCCCTGTAGATGGATTTGAAGACATGAACTAGAATTTCAAGCCCTGGAAAGGGATTTTAAGCTCTGATTTGGAAAAAACAAACAATGCTATGAAAGGATTCTCACGGAGTCCCCACTGGGGTAATACAGTACGGGGATACAGTGATGTATGTCAACACAAAAATAATACATAAGCCCCCCCCCAGCCCCCAACACAACCAAAATCCACCAATTCCAAAATCCAACGCTTAACATAACATCACAAAAACGATATACAACAACACTACACTTCACAATCGCTCACAGGGCTTCAAATCCCTTTGTGAAGGATTAATATTCAGACAAATGGGGCCACAGGGCTTCAAATCCCTTTGTCAAGGATTAATATTCAGACAAAGGATTAATATTCAGACAAAAATGGGGCCACATTGTTCAATTAGAAACTAAAAAAAACGACAGGCCAAGCCAAGTCAAGAATGGGGAAACCACTGGTAACCCACCACAAGCCAAGTCACAAGCCAAGTCACCCAAGTAAAAAATCAAATCATCATCCATGCATAGTTACACACAGATGCAAACAAAACAAATTAATGGGAGGTTCAAACGCCAGAATGAAGAAGACAATGAGAAAACAAACGAATACCTTTAATTGCGAGTTGCGCGACAAAGGCGTCTTCTCTAACTCGAATGTGGAATGAAGATGACAAGGACAAAACCGGGGGGCCTGGGTCTCGGTATTTGACTGTTCTTCTACTTGGTGTGTTCTGATTCTTCTTCTTCTTCTTCTCTCTCGTTCGCAACCTCTGCTCCTCTGCTCACTGAGATGGCTCTTCTACTCGGTTCTTCTCTCTTGTTCGCCTCTTGGGGTCCTCTATTCTCGTTCACACAACCGCCGAGCTCCTCACTGAGATCGCTCTTCTACTGCTCTTCTACTGGGTTGGGGGTCGTTCACCTCTTCGTCGTCTACTCTCGTCACCGGGCTCCTCAAACGTTGATTTTGAATTTCAATTTTACGCTAGGGCAAATTGGTAATGATGCCTTATTCCGATTGACTGTGTAGGGTAATTTGGGGATTTCCCCTTTTAAATGGTTTTAAATATTAAAATGAACTTAAGGGTAGTCTTGGAATTTCATGTGCCTAAGGGGACACAAATGCAAGAAAAACATACTGGAGACTTTTTTGCTCTTTTAAGTTTGAAAGGGGACATTTCCTTCCATTTCCACTATTTATCACACAATGTTTTGAAGCAGATTTTTCTACTGTGGATTTGTTTTTTGGTTGAAATGTAAATAATCTTGGCTCGGCTATTGGGCATAGACCCTTTGCTATAAGCTCTAAAGATGGGTGATTGATTATTTTTCCCTTATGTCAATGATGTAAAGATAGAGTGACTGGTCTTCTCGACATTATCAGCCAGTCACTCTATTTCACCACCGTAGACTTCTAAACTCATGGCCTCAGAGCCCCACCAAGACTTGTAATATGATGTGTGCCTTAACCAAATTTGGTCTTCTTGACAGCTTTCTCTACTTTCCAATTCGAACTCAAGTTGTTCTTTCTTATGTAGTTTTCATGGGTGGTCCATAATTTTTGTCTCTGCTCTGGAAAGTTGTTATCATCAAAAAATTACCTGCATTCAGACTAAATACAGTAACTCCAAAGAGAGATTGAGACAATTGCCGCCCCACAATGGCATGAGTCAATTTGATAAAGGTATTTGAGAGGATAATGCCATCATTGAATCCAATTTTTCAAATTACAAAACAAGAGTACCATGAAAAGCTCAGGATTATTCATTTCAAGAGTGCGATCACCAAACCTTAAAACCCAATATCTCTAACATATCAAATTGTACTACCTAGAAACTTCTCCCTAATTACAGACAATTTTGCCACAACATCAGTCATTTCCATTCTTTCAGCTGTAGATTCCAAAGAGCAGTCAGTAATCTAACATATATTTTACTGATCCCTGCTCATATCATATCATAGAAGTTTTTATCTCTGCTCAGGAAAAATTGCTATCATCAATCAATTACCCTCTGGACACATACTTTTTTCATATTGCTCCCACGAAGCATCATGGAC
>JAUESC010000243.1:0-29211 GCA_030490815.1 Acer saccharum | reverse complement strand
AAAGCCTCCTCAAATCAAGATTATTAAGCTTCAATGACAATCCTTCAACACAAGAATGAAAGAACATCAAGTTGAAGTTATCAGCCAATTTAGTGGTGATTTTAAAGCTCTTATCAATGAAAAGATGTATTTGGAAGAGAGCAAGCAAAGTGAAGTCATCAAGGAGCATGAAAAGACCATTGAAAAGAATGTCTTAAAGGTGAAGAAAGTGCTCAAGAGCTAGATTCTAAGAAAGGACTTTACAATGAGTTGTTTGCCATGAAGGAGAGATAAGCAAAAGAGAACTCTTTGTCTATCATGAAGAAAAGAGTGTGAGCTTAGATGAAGTTAAGCTCTTAAGGTCTATTAAGGCATGAAATTGGAGCCATTAAGCTTGATGTGTGATAAACTTGGAAAGCATCATGGAGATAAAGTGGGCTTGGGTATGTAGAAGAAGTTAAGAAGACTCCTACAACCAACAAGTCAGAAAGTCCAAGAAGAAGAAAGACTTTAGTACCATTCCTTCCAACATCAAGACAAAGACAAGAAGACTATAGAACTTCTCAACCGACTTCTCAACCAAAGCATGCACACCAAAAAGGTAACTTTCTAAATTCATTCCCGGTTTGTCATTATTGTATGTGGTTGGTCACATTAGGCCTAAGTGTTAGAATATGCTAGGCAATGCAAACTAGAAATGTGGAACATGATAAAAAGTGAAAAGTTACCTAATCATTCTCCTAGGATGAGTTTAAGTCTAGAGCTACATAACATCTCTAAGTTTTGTCCTGGTTTGTCATTTTGCAATATTGTTGGGCATATCAACCTAATGCTATGAGTATATTCAATGCAACTTGGAATGAGATGAATGCTAGGGAGATGAAAAGACTTCCTTTGGTTGTTTCTAAACATGTTAGGGCATTAGAGACTATGCATGATGAACATGTTAATGAAAAGAATTCACAAGGAAAGTTTGGGTTAAGAAAAATAATGTGCATAACTTGTGTGGATAAATCTTCTTTGAAAGTTTCTAAACATGACAATACTTTGACTGCTTTGAGAAATGTGCATATTTATCATTTCAGTGACGAACCTATCAAGAAAATTTGGATTGTAAGAATAACAGCATTTAATGATAATCATGTTAAGAAATATGTTGAGAAGAAGTTGAAGAAGAGTGTTAACCATGATCATTTGAAGATCTTGATGAAATATTTGTGCGTGGCAAAAATGTTAACTTTAATATGAGTGATGTTTTCATGAAGAAGATAGTTGATGATTTATCTTCTATGTTCATATTGCCATGCGTATGATCATTGGTTGTTTGTGGTGGTTCACCTAAGACCCAATATGGTCAAAGTGAGTGCTCTCATACTTGATTGTAGCACATATGAAATATTTTTGTTCTTGTTTGATAAGAGTTCTAAGTTTGATGCTTGACTATGCCATTTTTAATGTGCTAGGTCTAGTATTCAAACTTGGTGTCTCTAGTCATACTGAACTTATATTCTCATATTCACTATGATAGTCAAAATTTGTTGATTAACTTTAAAGAATTGAATTTTGAATCTATTGGTTGAAAATTTTGTTAAGACTTTTGAGAAAGTCATTTCATGGTTGTTTGAGTTGAAAGTGTTTGGTCTTTATTTTCTTGGGAACACACCAACAACTTGTTGTCATGAGGACAAACAAGCCAAGAAAGCTCATAAAAAGGCGAGACCTTCATTGGTGGAAAAGCTTGCTAAGGTATTTCTCTACTCTAAAAGCTTGCTTTCTATTTCATCTTTCAACTCTTGTATGCATGATATCTTTGCACATAGATATTAGGCATCATTTCATTAGAGAACAGTTGACCATTTCTATTGTTTCTCTAAGCATATGCCTACTAAAATCAACTGCGGATTTTGTTTACTAAGTCTTTGGACAAAAGAGGTTAAAAACTCTTCTAAGTCCATTGACATGATTGTGTTGATTATTGTCTATGTGTGATTGTGAGTGGCTGATGAGCAAAACTTATTTGAATATTATATCTTTGAGAGCTACTCCTTGAGAAGTAATGATCTTAAAATATAACTCTTGTTGTTTCTAGATCATGCCTTGAGCTTGAAAATTATTTTTTGAAAAGTGCACTAATGCTTCTCTTGTATGTTTTAGTTTTGAGTATATGTGGTTTGAATATGTGTATAATGGATGCATCTAGGAGTTTATTGTTAAGTACATGATAGATACCTATGGTATGTACCATTTTGCTTCGGCACTACATAGTATCAACGAGCACCCTCATGGAAAGGGCACACACCTGTTGTGACCACCCAATGTAGGAAGGGCTACGCCATTGTGATGAGTGAAGCCGCCATGGAGAGTTATGTTTTTGTTAGTAAAATCAAGAAGTGTTGAAAGAATCATAAAAAAAAAATTCTTTGATTCTAAGCCTAAAACAAAACAAAAAGGCTTATGGTGTATAGTTGAGAATTGTGAAAAAGCTCGGTGACAAATAGAAACGGGAAAACTAGCCACATGCACACCCACCTCATATGTTGATATCTATTCATTTAAAAGCAAAAATCCGGATGAATATCGGTTTGACCTATTTTTGGAAAGGCTTTAGATGGATAGGTGTGGATAGAGTTTACATGTTGATATCACAATTACCCTTCTATATATTTGAGAAGCATTCCACACACACACTTGCTTATGTGCTTGATTCATTAGCAATGTGAGATATTTTTGAGAGATTAATGAAAATCTATGATTCCTCTTGGACTTTGACAGTTATGAATATTTTTCTCTTATTGCTTGATTGGTGATTGTGTGATGTCCCTTGTGAACAAATCTACTTGTTGATAATATGTGGAGCACATGTTAAGGGGAGCTTAGTTTATTCAACTTTCGCTTTCTATCACGATTTTTGCTTATATCTCGTTCTTTATCCTTGGTCCCTTGTCTATTCCTTTGACAAAAAGGGGGAGAAAATGTATACCTCACCATGTTTGATATTGGGTAGATGTTGTGTATACTTCACACTTTATGTGGAAATGTTCCAGTGTGAATCATATTCCTCTTGTGCTTTATTGTGACTTTGTCTTAAGGGGAGAATTCTTATCTTAAGGGGAGAAAGAATCTTTCTTGCTAATGTTAGGATGATTGGTCCTTGGGAATTAGGAAATTAAGGGAGTGCTTTATATGAAAATATTTTGATCACTTGAGATAAGCATTTGTGTATGAGATAAGGGATATCTTCTATGTTTTGTTTTTGGTTAAATAACTCACCATTCTTCTTTAGAGAAGATCTCTTTTGTGGTTGCTATTTTCTCTCATAGGTACTTTGAAGACCGAAAGAGGAATTCTTGAAGACTTGAAGACTTTTAGTCTAGGAATTTCTTGTAATGTGAGATTGAGAGTATGCTATCATTTTGAGTTATTTGAGTGAAACATTGTATGGTGAGGTTGAGTGCTTTTGCCATGGAATAGCCAAAGGGGGAGATTGTAAGGTTTATATTTGATTGGCTTAATTCCATTGCAAACACTCTATGATTGTATTAGTTATTGCTTAGGACATTATTTGAAGAAAGAAGCTCAAAGAGTGAAGAGCAACATCTTGTGCAAAAGTCGTCTTCAAGAGGTGAAAATCGTCAAAGGTAAAACTTGACTTCCACCCTCTTGCAAGGCGTTAGCGCACACACACACACAATTCATACATGTGTGTCCCTACATCGTGGTTCAAACATTTGGTATAACACTTCACACACTTCATAGCATGCTCATGCATTGATCTTGTATTGACAAACATTGTGAATTGCATGCTTTGTGACTATCTCTTTGATATGGCATGTTTGTGTGAATATGTGTTTATTTGTTTTCGTATTTTATTTTAGGACTTGAACATGTTCTTATTTAATGCCTTATCGAGTTCCGTCGTTTCGGTTACTCCCTACATAAAGGTTTTCGAGTCCAAACAAGTTGACTATGCTACTTTTCGTTCTCATTGTTGTGTTGATTTCATCATCGGATTCCGAGATGATTTCTCAACCATTTTTCAAGTTGAGTAGTCATAGTCCGTGCGTGAGGGAGTCACGGTTCGTAATCCGAAAACGGATTCGAAATCGGAGGTCGGATGCTCAAGATATGGGGCAACGAACCGAGGAGCGCGCCGAGGTGTGCAAACCACGTGTGGCCACTTGGCCAGCCCGTGTGGGGAGGCCGTGGGCCCCACGGGAAAGGGAGCCTTCTGCTCCCGTGGTCCCCACGCGCCCCCCACGGGGTGCTGATGGGCAGCACGTGATTTGCCCGTAAATTCTCTCCTTTCCCTCCTTTTAAGCCATCCTCCTTCCCTCCACACTTGTGCAATTTTTTTGAAAGAACATTTGATTTTTCCCGCATCAGTTTTCTACAATTTTTGTTTACTTGTTTTGATCATATCTCTCTCATACGAACTCGAATCAATCGATTCAAAAACCAAAATTGTTGGTCTTGAAGAGCTACAAACCCCAAGCATTTCCAGAGGCAGCTGACTTCACCATTGTTCTCAGTTGAGCGTTTTCCAGTCCGTGGTCAGTATGTGTGATACAACTTTTTCTTTTTCAATTTCATCTTTATCTTCTTTTGATTCTTACTATTTGATTGATGAAATTTGTTGAGAAGTATGTTGATCACTTGCTAGGTTGTTTGATCATTTGTTAATTGAGTTTTAGCTTTGTGATGTGTTTTGAACATATATGTCTAAACTTGATTTATCATGAAATTGATTCTAGAAATAATGTTGTGATGTGCTTCAGTTTTTTCTATGTTGTTATTTCATGATCTAAGAACTAGGTTTTTTAGTGATAAATTGAATATTCATACCTTTGTTCTTATTGATTTGCATGTCTTGATTTCTAAGATAGTTTGTGATTGTGGTTGAAATCATATTCTAGACTATCATTGAACATGTACATTTTGCTTGATTGATCATCTAGCTTAATTTGATTGTGCTGCATCATTTGCATCACTTTAGATCATAGCCTTGCATAAGGTTGAAGTCTCTTGCAAAGTGAGTGAAGCTTTGTGTAGAGCAAGGGAGTCTTGACTAGGACATGTGTCCGGAATAGTCAAGCAAAAGTCTTAGCTAGGAGTGTGGTACTCCGGATGGTTGAGCTGAGAGCTTAACTAGGATCTTTGTGATCCGGATAGCTAAGCATGAAATCTTCCTAGAGACGTGCGCGCTTGGATAGGAAGTTGCTTTCTAGAGGTGTTGGACACATCTCGGATAGGAAGTAGGCTTGGTGATTCACTACCCGAGGGTAGATTAGGAGTTGATAGCTTGAGCTATATCATGATGATAGCTTGAGTGTGTAAGTCCTTTTCACATAGTGGATTGCTTTGCCGGTGGTTGGGTATCAACCCGTGGATTTTCCTCTTTGAGGTTTTACCACGTTAAAACTCTTGTGTTCATTTTTGTTTTATTTTTTCTTTATCTTCCATATCTTACATTGATGCTATCTTGTAAATTGATTAACTCTTGTATTAGTGAAATCAATTCATTTGCTAAAATCTATTCAAGTGTGTATTCTTTTATTATTTCCGCATTATTTTTAAATTGGAAGAATTTGGAGCCTAACCTATTCACCCCCTCTAGGTATATTTACACTATATTGCTATAAGGGAATTTCATCAACGTTGAGTTTTCAATAGTGTCTATTGAAAACATGGCTTCTGGACAAGTCAAAATATCCAAGTTCAAAACGTGGTCATATATAAATAATGGTAACTTGGACAGTTATAGCGGTCTATGAACTCTTGGCGATTACTGATATTAATCCGAGGATACACTATCTCCATATGATTGTCTAGGTTATGAATGAGGACATCTTCGTTTTCTATCTTTATTTAGAGTTCAGTTTTAGCTCTTTAGTGGAATGAGTTAAAATTAATGGATCGGACCTAAGTGAATCATTGTTGATTGTGATTAGGTTGTCTATTGAAGCTTAAATTAGATGGCCCGCCAAGATCCCCAATCCACACGACTTGCATGGATCACTTGATATATTCTACCCGTACCAATTTAAGGGTCCATCTAGAATTGCATTAAATATCTTAAGAATATAATTTGCACATTATTTAATAATGGGGCTGCTCATTATATTAATATATTAATGAAAGACATGTGGCTTGTTTCTTTTTAGTAAGAATGGGTCTGGTTCACATGTGGGCTTTTATTTAAAGTCCAATGGATTAAAAGAAGAAATAATGTTAGGCCCAATCTTATACAAGTGGGGCGGCAAGGTTAAATTTAACCTAAATATTATTTTGTTTCATTTGTTTAATTAAATAAGAATTAATTATTTATTGATTTTTTTAATTAAAGAAACAAATCTTTCCTAAAAGTAAAGACTTGTTTGACAAGGAAAATAAATAAATTAGTTTTATTATTATTAATCCAAAAGAGTCTTTTTATTTAGTCAAAATAAAAGAATAAAAATTAAGGAGTTGGATTAGGGTTTGAAGTCATAAAGTTGAAAAATTAGGGTTGAATTTAAGTCACCTATATAAGTGACATGATGAAATTCGGCCAACCCTAAATCTTGGACTACATAGAATCGGCAACCCTAAAGGAAAAAGAAGAAAAATTCGGCCACCTATATATGTGTTCTTATAGGGTTCGGCCACCACAATCTATTGTGCTTGAGTTTTTTCTTTCTTTCTTCTTCTTCTTAATTCAGAGGAGTTTTTATTCTAGAAAGACAAAAGGAGTGTGAAATTATTCTTGATAGTATACAATTGCTTTCATCAATACTTGTGTCTACGATCGATCTAGGTTCACGCTAGTTTCGATCATTATATTGAACTCAAAAGTGACCGGAATAATTTTTGACATTCTTTTGATTGTTTGTGACTAACAAGAAAAGAAAGTTTTTTGTTTGGTCCATTCACAGGTTTCAATTCAAGAAAAGGGGAGACCACGCTCCTAGGTGATCCACGTTCGGCTCAGATTGAAGGTCTTGCGGATTACATCGACGTAAGTCAATCGGATCACCGCCAAAGTAATCTACTTTTTGTTAATGTATATGCATGTTTATTGATTAAAGGGTTTTAGGTTCATAAAGGAAAAATTTTAAAGTCCTAAAATCGTTTTTTGTATCGCTTCCGCTGCGTTTACCACTTTTGTTATTATTTTCCCTCCAATCTTGATCTGAGCTTTCCTGGAAACAGCTTTCAACCTAGTGTTGAATGGAGGACTAACCTCCCCGGGCACAGATCCTTGAGGATCACTCTCTGTCATGCATTCTCTTGTCTTCTCTCTGAGATTTTTGCATTCCTCATAGCCCTCATCCCCGTAGCCTGGCGTTCGTTCAGTTGAAGTTTACGTTCTCCCCTGCTGTATCCATATCAAGTTCAGCTTCTGGAGTGGCCCAGTAAGCATTGTGCGCTACTCCACTGGCCAAATGGCAAGCCTTTCCAAAGATCAAACGATAGGTGTCATTCCGATGGGGTTTTGAATAGTTCTGGGCCCATAAGGCACATTCAACTTGAACCCCAATCTTTCCCTGCTGGTTCCCAGTCTTTCAAGGATTTGCTTGATGTGTCTGTTACTGACTTCTACTTAACCGGAGTCTGAGGATGATAGGGGGTTGCAACCTTGGATTCACACTATATTTCTTTCAGTAGTGGCGAATATCTTGTTGCAAAGTGACTTCCCCCTCACTTATGATGGCATGTGGAGTCCCGAACCTGGAGAAAATCGTGCCCCTGAACAAATTTCACAACTACTTTACTATCATTGTTCTCGTGGCTATGGCTTCAATCCCATGTAGAAACTAGTCCACGGCTACCAGGATGTAGCTGTATCCGTCCGATGGTGGAATGGTCCCATGAAATCGATTCCCCAGACATCGAAAATCTCTACTACCATTTGGCCTGACTGCGGCATCATTCCTCTTACCAATGTTCCTTGTTCTCTGACATCGGCACATCGTAAGCAAGTGGTAAGCATCCTTGAACAATGTTTCCAATAAATCCTGAGTGAACCTTCATCACTGTCTTTCTGGAACTGTAGTGGCCTCCGCATTGAAGTTCATGGCAGAACTTCAGGATGTCTAACTGTTCATCCTCTGGTATACTCTTCTAATGATCTGGTCCTGCCCCGTGTTTGAACAAGTATGGTCGTTCCAAAAGTACTGCCTTGCATTGAACAATCTCTTCCTTCCTTGACTTGTCATAACTGCTGGTAAAATCTTGTTTGTGATGAAATTGACTATATCAGCATACCATGGCTCTGTGTCGCTCAATTTCAAAAGCTGCTCATCTGGAAAAACTGTCCCTCAGTGGTAGAGTATCTTCTTCTGCATATTCACTATCATCAGTCTACTCAAGTGGTCTGCTACCACATTCTCACTCCCTTTCTTGTCTCTGATCTCTAATCGAATTCCTGTAGTAGAAGGATCCATCGAATGAGTCTTGGCTTGGCATCCTTCTTCTGGAGGAGATATCTGATGCTGAGTGATCAGTGAACACAATAACCTTTGCGCCAATTAGATATGATCAGAATTTTTCTAACGCAAAATAACTGCTAATAACTCCTTTTCTGTAGTAGAGTAATTCAACTGTGCATCATTCAGGATCCTTGAGCGTAGTATATGGCATGTGGAATTTTGTCAACCCTCTGTCCTAATACTGCACCAACAGCATAGTCAGAAGCATCACACATGCTCGAAAGGCAAACTCCATCAGGTGGTCTCATTATGGGAGTCGTGGTCAACAACTCCTTGAGTTCTTTAAATGATCCATACACTTCTCATCAAAATCAAACTCGATCTCTTTTGAAGTAGTCTACACAGGGGCCTCAAATCTTCGAAAGTCTTTGATAAACCTTCTGTAAAACCCTGCATGTCCCAAAAATGCTCAATTTCTCTCACTGATCTTGGAAACTGTAAACTCTTCATGACATCGACTTTTGCCTTGTCTACTTCAATGCCTCTACCCAGATAATGTGCCCTAGCACAATTCCTTCCTTCACCATGAGTGACTTTTCTCCCAGTTCAATACTAAATGAGCCTGCTTGCACCTTGCTAGCACTGAGGATAGGTTTCTCAAACAGTCACCAAAAAATTCCCCATTACTGAAAGTCGTCCATGAAGATCTCTATTATGCCCTCCACCATGTCTGAAAATGGATGTCATGCACCTCTGAAATGTACCTGGCGCATTACATAGCCCAAATGGCATCCATCGGTAGGCGAATGTACCGAAAGGACATGTGAAAGTGGTCTTCCTCCTGATCTTCTGGAGCGATAGCAATCTGATTGTATCCGGAGTACCCGTCCAAAAGCAATAATGACTGTGACCTGCCGAACGTTCCAACATTTGATCAATGAATGGCAGAGGGAAATGATCCTTTTTAGTAGCTGAATTAAGTTTCCTGTAATCGATGCATACTCGCCATCCTGTCTGAACCCTTTGTGGCACCAACTCATTGTCTTCATTCTTCACCACATCAACCCAGACTTCTTAGGCACTACATGAATAGGGCTAACCCACTTGCTGTCAGAAATAGGGTAAATGATCCCATTTTCTAACAACTTGAGGATTTCCTTCTTGACTACCTCCTTCATGATTGGATTTAGCCTTCGTTGCCCTTCGATGGTTGGTTTGGATCCTTCCTCAAGAAAATCTTGTGCATACAAGTGGTAGGGCTAATTCCCTTCAAGTCATCCAATGACCAACCTATCGCCTCTCTGTAGTATCGCAACACATTGATCAATTCTTTCTCTTCCTCTGGTTGCAAGTCTGATGCAATGAACCGAAGTGTCTCATTTTCCCCTAGGAATGCATACTTCAAGGTAGATGGCAGTAGCTTGAGTTCCAAGATAGGTGGGGGAGTTGTGTTTGGCTGCTCATCCCTCAGAATGTGCTCCCCGGTCTCCTCATCTTCTACTGAGGTACTAGCCTATACTAACATTTCTACCCAGTCAGTTTCTTGACCCTCTTCTATTTCGTAGTCTTCTGAAGCCATAGAGTCACGGATATTCTCTCTCAGAGAATTCTGCCACTAACACATCTTCAACAGAGTTTTCCATTTCCTGGTATGAACAATTTATACACTATATAGAAACAATGTTAACAAGACTACTGGAACAGTGAATTCTACCTCTATGAAAGTACCTTAATTTTCCTAAGTATTCTTAATCCTTATGTTATTTACTATAATTAGGTGTGTGTGTGTAACCATCATGCATATAACAAGTTATTCAACAATCCAAATCACAAGTTGGTTCACATATCATTGATTTTATCTTTCTCTTGACGAACCCATCATCCTAGCATGCACATATCTCTAGATTTCTTCCAATGATTTCCCTTTTCTAATTCTTGAAATTTTTGCAGCCTAACATCACCATATAAACAAGAAAGAATAGAGAAAGAGAGATGACTTGCAAACCAAGTAAAGAAATAGTATCTAAAAGGTACCTTGGTTGATGATCAGGATGAGCAAAGATGTTTGAAATGAGCACCAACTCAAAAGCCAAAACTCTTACCTTTAAAACCCCTTTTGATTGCCTCGGCGGTTGTGCGGCGGGTTGTGCGGCAGGTTCAAGCCCGCCGTACTGACTCGCCGCTCAACATTGTCCTTTTTCAGAAGCAACCCGCGGCGGCTTTGTGCCTTTTGGAAAGCGGCCAATGTCTTGCCGCACAAGCTCGCCGTCCGCTCCTTCAATACTTGGCGAGCTTGCTTCTTCTGCAAGGCGGTTTCCAGCCCGCCGTCCATGGTCTCGCCACAGGTCGTCAATTCCCGGCGGCCTATGTCTCGCCTAATGAAGGTCGTCGAGATCCTCTATTCTCCTTTGGCGAGCTTGTTCACTCTGGAAGGCGGCCAATGTCCCGCCTGGACTAGCTCGCCGAAATGTATCCAACAAATTTGAGTTCCCTTGGCTCGAAACTGGATCGTTTGACCTGCACAACACATTTCACACACAACACACAATATACAATATACAATATACAACCCTAGCTCAATGCTCGGGGAATTATACACATAATAGATATTATTACTATTAGAGTCCAAGGTTGTGGGTCAAATGATCCCACACCTCATTACTTTACTTGTCCTTTAATTAATAATTACAAACAAAACAAGTAAAACATTTCATTCCCGACCCTGTTCTTCGGGTCATCCACCTACACACACAATATCCATTAAATCGTTCACATATTCAAAGGTGAACGAGACGTGCTCGTGCTTCCAATCTCATAACAGACAGAGTCGACGTAACAAAGTCAAGTCATGGGTGCCTCAGGGGCCACATTTTCAAATCCGGTGTGGAGTTCACTTGTGGTGGGGAAGACTCCTTGTATGTGTCCTTTCGGACCCTATTTGCCTTGGTCTCCCCACATCCCTCCTAGGAGACACATTCCTTGTTTTACAGAACTCATGATACCTCATGCAATTGGGCCTTTTTGCCCTTGAGTTCCGCAATAATAACATGTTGGAGAGTAGAAAGTACCTCCATGGTTGTCAATCCTTTCTGTGGTATTGAGGTTGTGGCTGGCTCGCTTCCTTCCCGGACAAGTGTGTTCAAATCGTCCACCATATCCCGTACCTCCAATTCTTTCATTAGATCGAAAATCCTATCTTGCATCTTCTGTGTAGAGGACGTATAGGCCTCCTTCAAATCAGATATGATTTCATAACCTCTACAATATCTCTTCTGTTCCTCCTTCTCTTGCTCTAGATGCTCAATTCTTAGTAACAGCTCTTGTTGTGGGCAAGCATTCCTCCTTTTTCAGAGTCTCTGAATCATTCAGGCTTCTCTCCTCTTCTTCCAGTGTCCTCAAAAATTCTTTTATGATTCAGCCTCCTGAGTGTCTTGACTAGGCGGACTTTCTTCCTCAATCCTAGCTTCTTTCTTTGGCAATGGTTGAGCTCTAAACATGTTGAACTCTACTACATCATCCAAAACACTCAAAGTGAGTTTCCCTCCATGAACATCTACAATTGCTCGTGAGGTCGCCATAAACGGCCTTCCTAACAACACTGGTTGTGAGTTTCCATTCTCATCTTTATCCTCTACATCCAACACTACAAAGTCAGTGGAATGAGCAATCGATCCACCTTGAGGATCACATTCTCCACTACTCCTCTAGGATTTCTAGATGACTGGTCTGCAAGACGCAAACTGATGGAAGTTGGCTTGAGTTCACTCAATCCCATCCTTTCATACACAGAGTATGGCATCATATTGATACTGGCTCCTAGATCAAGCATTGTTTTTTCTGCTGAGGAGTTTCCCACAGTATACTCAACTCAAAACTCCCTAGATCTTGTTCCTTGGTAATGTACCCACTCATAGAACTAGTAATGGCGTGAGCCTGCTCATGCATTGGGGCTTTCCCCCTGTCTTGCTGCCCGTTAGCCTCCATTACCTGTCCCAATTGAATAGATAACTTTTTCAGTGACGCCTCTATTCCCATCATCCTTTGGTCCATTTCTTGTTGATATGACTGTGGAGGGTTCTGATTGCTCCACTGATTCGAACTCCCAGCACCCTGCTGTACTTGATACTGACCACGGGGGTTGTTTCCACCCCATGATTGATTCTGATCATACCTCGGCTGCTGGTAGGCATTGTTGCTGTTCTCTGCCTGCCTTGATTCCACTGGTACATTGCTTGAGCTTCTGCCTCTGAATAACCTCTCTATGGGAGGCATACATCTGCTCCATGTCCAATCATGCCACATGCTTGGCATACCTTACCCGGGCTATTCTGTTGCCCCTGCTGATTTACCATCATTGCCCTGACACTGTTATTCAAGGTCTCCATCTGCATTGCTAAATGTGCGGTCCCACTACGGCTTCCCTTTGTTAGAATTCTGTCCCAGCATTTCATACTTATTGAACACATAATCAGCGGTACATTCCCTCATTGCCCCACCACAAGCATTGTCGACAATTGCTTGTGTGAGTCCAGTAAGTCCATCATAAATGATTGCACCTGTGACTGAAGTGTGAAATCATGGTGTGGGCACTGAGCTAACAATAGCTTGAACCTCTCCCATGATTCATGGAATGCTTCTCCTTCCTCCTCTTGGAAGTTTGCAATTCTTCCCTTTATTTCTTTGGTTTTCCAGGACGGAAAGAATTTGGAGAAAAATTTCTGCTCCACCTAGGCCCATATGGTCAGTGTACCAGCTGGCAAAGCCATTAGCCATTTCTTGGCGTTGTCCTTCAAACAGTATGAAAAGCAATGCATCCTCAGTAAGTCCTCTGTTAACCGGCACAATGGTATCGTAGTGATAGCATTGTAGTATTCTTTCATAAACTGAAGTGCGTCCTCACTAGGTTTCCCATAATAGGATGGCAAGATGTTATAGTGCAAGTTCTTCAGCTCATAGTCCCGCTGAGCGGCATTCAATGCTATGGCCGAAGGATGTGCCCCCACAACGGGCAATGAAAATTCCTTCATACATCGTATGTCCTCCATTTAGTTCACTGTAAGGACTCTGCACACAAGTGCAAGAAAAGTAACGAAGATCAATGTGAAAAAGATAAACGTTATACTAGTGTGCAACTAAAAGTGTAGTAATTCTAAATTTACCCTAAAATGACAATCCTATACCTAACTAACAGCGCTACACAAGAAAGTGTATCCCCGGCAGCGGCGCCAAAAGTTTGACACCCCCAAACCGGTTCTACAAATGTCACTATAATTTAACCTAATCTACCTCAGTTGTATTAAAGGGGCGTGCGAGTCTGATGACCCTATTGCAATTCATACAAGTCGTTATGCTAGTATAGTGTACAAAGTAAGGGTATCGGTCCACGGGGAATCTATTAATGAGTAACTGTAAATGCTAGGATTAGTGAGTATTTTACGAAATTAACTAATGCGATGATAAAAGATTATAATTGATAAGCTAAGATGCTAGGGAATGTATGAAATCAGTAGATGCACCCCAAATAACCACTTTCATGCAACAAGGTCAAGTCACTAGTGTTGTTCCATTTATACCATTGGTACACTCAACCATTCACTCAATATCTAATCTAAGGTTTAGATTAATCATCAAGGAATGTAAGTTGTGGAACTAAATTGATAGAATGTATTCTTAGGATTTTATATGAACAAACACATTCTAATCTAGGAGTTTTGACTAACCATACTTAATTCAAACATTATGAACTAAGTAATTCATCATTTTACAATAACCAACTCCATGCTTCTAAGATTATGAGATATATAGCATGATTTAATCAATTCAAGCATACAAACACAAGTGATTCATATAAGATAAAGTGGTAACAAGTGATTACATCAATACTTTCATAAATTCCCCAACAAAGTGTTTAGTTTACACATGATCATTGAATATAGCATATTAATGAACAAAAGGAAGAATACTACCCTCAAGGGATTAAGGATAACCTCTCCTTCTTCCACAACAATACAAACCCAATGATCACAAATAACCTTCAGAAGATTGATGAGCAAGGTACTTCTAAGATCAATACCTTCTAGCTACAAGATTACAAGTGATGAACTACTTGAATCACTAATCTATTCTATGATAATTTAACCAAAACTACTATTAATTATTCTAAGCTAAATTTTATCACTACTTGGCACTTTTGTCACCTTAGTACCCTCTAACTAACTAACTTGGTCAGTAGGAGAGAGAAGTATATATATATGTTTTCTTCAGATGAGGCAAAAAGTGCCAATTTTGGCATTTGGACGTGCTTGGGGGCGGGCTCATTCCCGCCGCACTAAGTCGCCGCACGAACCCACCGTGCCTTGGCGAGCTTCTCGGAGACTTATTTCCCGCCGCGAGAAGTCGCCTTGGCTTCGGAAGAGATGTAGGCGGCCAATTGCCCGCCGCACGAGCTCGCCGCTCGAAGTCGCCTTGCTATCCGGCGAGCTCATACCTTCGGGAAGGCTGGCAATTGCCCGCCTTCAGAGCCCGCCATGCAACTGGCCTTGATTTGGGCGGCTTCAGACCTTCAGGAAGGCTGGCAATTGCCCGCCTTCAAGCCCGCCTTCAAGCCCGCCATGCACTCTTCTCATCGTTTTGCTCCTCTTTTGTCCACTTTGATGCAAAAACCTTCTGGACTGGCCAAATTACCTGAACTTAACAAAAACACTTGTTAAACACACAAAAGTGCTCGAATACGAACACAAAGGTAGGAATTAGGGGCGCTAAATGTGAACATTCATAGCGCGATCAGAACCACTTCCAAGTCAATCAAGAATTGGCGGAGCCAAACAGCCTCTTTGGCAGCCTCGCTTGCAGCAACATACTCAGCTTCCATGGTGGAATCAGCAATACAAGATTGCTTGATACTCCTCCATATAACTGCTCCTCCTCCAATAGTAACACAGCCCCTGATGTGGATTTTCTGGAGTCAGAATCTGATTGGAAATCAGAATCTGTATACCCAACGGGAATCAAATTCCCTCCAGAGTATACAAGCATATTATCTCTCGTTCTCTTGAGATACTTGAAAATGCTTGACTGCCGTCCAATGATCAGGACCAGGTTTCGATTGAAACCTGCTAACTATGCCAACAGCAAAACAAATATCTGGTCTAGTACAGAGCATTGCATACATGAGACTTCCAACTGCCGAGGCGTATGGAAATCTACTCATGAATTGCTCTTCATGCTCATTCTTAGGAACTTGTTCCTTAGAAAGCTTGATTCCATGTCTAAAAGGTAACATACCTTTCTTGGAATCCTGCATGGAAAACCTAGACAAGATCTTGTCTATGTATGAAGCTTGGGATAATGCAATCGTTCTATTCTTTCTATCCCTTATTACTTGGATACCTAGAATAAAACTTGCTTCTCCTAAGTCCTTCATATCAAATTGTTTTGCTAACCATTCTTTTACTGATGTCAATACACCTACATCGTTTCCAATGAGTAGTATATCCAACATAAAGAATCAGGAAAACCAACTTGTCGCCTTTAATCCTTTTGTATACACAAGGTTCATCAGGATTCTGAATAAATCCAAAACCTTTGACAGCTTGATCAAACCTTATGTTCCAGGATCTGGATGCTTGCTTTAATCCATATATGGATTTCTGCAACTTGCATACCTTTTCCATTTGGCCTTTTTCAATGAATCTCTCTGGTTGCATCATGTAGATGCTTTCGTCAAGACTTCCATTAAGGAAAGCTGTCTTGACGTCCATTTGCCAAATCTCTAGATCTAAAAATGCTGCAATGGATAAGAGTATCCTAATGGATTTAAGCATGGCCACAGGAGAGAAGGTTTCCTCGTAATCGATACCTTCTTTCTGTGTATACCCTTTAGCTACTAATCTAGCTTGAAAGGTTTCCACATTTCCATCCATACCTCTTTTCCTCTTGTATACCCACTTGCACCCAATGGGTTTTATCCCTTTAGGCAAGTCTACAAGGGACCAGACTTTGTTATCAAACATAGATTCAATCTCAGATTGCATTGCCTTTTGCCAATGGCGACTATCAACATCCTCCATAGCTTCCTTATACGTATAGGGATCATCGTCGTCCGGGAGATTCTCCACTGATTCTCCCAGACCGATGTATCTTTCGGGTTGTGTTCTAACCCTCCCACTATGACGAGGAATGGTAGGTTGTTGATCTTGTGTTAGATCGGAACTTACAATTATTACAATTGGGTTAGGTTGTGTAACCTCTCGTGGAATTGTATCTCTTGACATCGCATTCAGGACAATTCTATTTCTAGGCACAAAATCATTCATATAGTCCTTTTCCAAAAATTTAGCATTTGTCGAAAAAACCTTTAAGATCTGAAGGACTATAGAAATATATCCTTTAGTTTCTTTTGGATACCCTACAATATACATGTTTCCGAACGGGACTCCATCTTTTCTGTCTTTCCTTTTAACACATGCGCACAACCAAATCCT
Organism: Acer saccharum; assembly: GCA_030490815.1. Classification (NCBI taxonomy): domain Eukaryota; kingdom Viridiplantae; phylum Streptophyta; class Magnoliopsida; order Sapindales; family Sapindaceae; genus Acer; species Acer saccharum. The sequence continues at coordinate 12,341 of JAUESC010000243.1, read as the reverse complement.
TAAGTGTTGTAAACTAGGCTTGTGCCCAGTCCACAACTCATGCGGTGTTTTAGGAACGAACTTAGATGGTACATCATTTAGAATGTATATAGCAGTTTGTAAAGCATTTCCCTAAAAAGAAATAGGAAGTGTTGAATAACTCAACATAGACCTAACCATATCCAAAAGAGTTCTATTTCTCCTTTCTGCTACCCTATTCTGTTGAGGTGTACCTGGTGCAAAAAACTGAGAAACTATCCCATTATCAATAAGATATTGCTGAAACTCACCAGATAGATATTCTCCACCACGATCAGATCTCAAGATTTTTATGTGTTTCTCAAGCTGATTTTCCACTTCAGCTTTGAATGCTTTGAACATGTCAAAAGCATCTGACTTATGTCGCATGAGATACACATAACCAAATCTCGAGTAATCATCTGTGAAGGTGATGAAGTACTCATATCCACCTCTAGCTTGAATGCTCATAGGTCCACATACATCAGTGTGTATCAATCCTAAACATTCAGTGGCTCTTGCAATTTTGGCAGAGAACGTCCTTTTGGTCATTTTACCTTCCAAACAAGATTCACAAGTTGGTAGATCATTAACCTTTAAGTCACTCAAAGTCCGTCACATATCAATCTTTTAATCCTATTAAGGTTAATATGACCTAAGCGTAAATGCCAAAGGTAGGTTTATTTGTTGATAATTTTACTCTTTTATGATTAGGTTCCGTTAATTCTGTGTCTAACGAGTGAGAGATATTTCTATGCCAAAAGTATAGACCGTTTTCCAATATACCTTGGCAAATAATTTTGTCATTCTTACTAATAATAAAAACTTTATTAAAAGTAACCGAATATCCAAATTTATTTAAACAAGAAACTGAAATTAAATTCCTCTTGAATTGAGGTACATAATAAACGTCTATTAATCTAAATGCCTTCTAGAATCCAAACAACTCTAATATCTCCCACTGCACTTGCAGACACTAACGTTCCGTTGCCCAAGCGCAAATTGATTTCATTCTTATTCAGCCTTCTCCTTTCTTGGAACCCCTGCAAGGAATAACAAACATGATTAGTGGCTCCTGAGTCTATGATCCAAGAATCTATAGAATCAGCCAAAAAACATGTTTCAAGATAATTCAAATTACCTTCTTCCTTCTTGTTCTGGGACTTTGGGCAATTTCTCTTCCAATGTCCCTTTTCACCACAAAGGAAGCATTTCCCTTTGATCTTGGTTACTTTCTTGGTCTCCTTCTTGGTAGGCCCAAGTTGCTTTTTCTTCTGTTGTTTCTTGACCTTTTGACAGGCCTTAACAGTAGCAACTTTACCAACCATATGAATCTCTTGACCTTTGCCTTTCACAAGGATCTTTTCAGCACTTTGAACATCTTGCATCAGGCCTTGTAAGGTGTATTCCTTTTTGTTCAAAGTGTAGTCCAATTTGAATTGATCAAAGGAATTTGACAATGAATTGACAACCATCAATCTTTGTCTCACCATCTATCTCAGCGCCATGCAGTTCAGCAATGTTGAGATGTGCTATGACTTTCATCATGTGATCCTTCACAGCCTGTCCAGGTTTCATCCTAAGATTCATAAAAGCAGTCACTGCCTCTCTCTTAGTCGTCCTGGATTTTATAGCAAACATCTCCTCTAGAGACATCATTATATCAGCAGCGGACTCCATTCCTTCATGCTGCTGTTGCAACACGTCAGAGATAGTGGCCATAATGTAACATTTTGCCATATCATCTGAAGTCTTCCACTGCTCATACTCATCTCTATACATTATGCTAGATTCATTATTAGGAGCAGGTGGTTTAGAGTAGTTAGACAAACTTATGTTTTTCACTTTGCAGCAACAACCCAATTTTCCTTTTCCATGTGACATAATTATCTCCAGTTAAAGTGTTGTCTTTCAGGATGTTTATAATGATGGGGTCATGATTTCTGAATAAACAAAACATATATAAGTAAATAATCATGATAAAGCACTTTTAAATATTTATCTTGATTAAATAAATAACTCATCATAAAATTCAACGGTGATCCAACACCCATAAATGTTACGCTCCTTTGGAGTTCGCACCATTTACTAGTAAGACTAGGTCCCACATAATTGTTAACACAACCAGCGTTTTCAATTTTAGCCTTGCAATTTTATTGGCAAGGACTCTTGGAGGATATCAATAAAATTACATTGAGTGGTTACCAAGATATCGACCCTCAATTTTCTCTCACGAAAATCCCTCCTTGGGGAGTAGATCTCATTTGAGTCCATTGTCTAGTCTATCCTTGTAAGGAAGTTGTTATGATTCCCGTTGTGTTTAATTGGCTTATTTCGTGATCAAACCACATGTGGGGATGCTTTGTAAGGGTAGCTTAGATGTTGTGTTATTGCTTAGGCCCTTTTGAAGACCTCACTATTGACAAGCACCAAAGGTAATATTCTAAGTGCTTACTTGTCTTGAAGAGATAGATGCACACACTCACAACTCATGCATATGTTTAATCCTTATATGTTGTGTGTCTTTTATGTGTGCCTTAATGCTCATTAACATCTCTTCTTGCATGTTAGTTTGATTGCATCTTGCATATCCAATTGCCTTGTCATGCTTAGACTTAGGATTGCATTTTTGCACTGGGCGCCCCCAAAAGCGCTGTACAGAAGCAACAGCGCCCATTGAGCGCTGTTCAGACCTGATCGATTTAATCGGTCGCTGTTGGGTCGCTGTTGGGGCGCTGTACGTGGCGCGTACAGCGCTGTACGTACAGCGCCACTCTGTTTCCTCGTGAAAACAGAGCAAGGGCGCTGTACAGGCGCTGTACAAGGGCCCTACGTACAGCGCCCATGGCAAATAGTGGGCAAACTTATCAAAACGACCACACTTTGTTTTGGCCCCCTATATATATGCCACTTTGACTTTAGGTCAATTACAAGAGTTCATATTCAGATTCCATACTTAGGAGATTTTTCAAAGAGAAGAAAAATTCCAAAGAACTCATTTTTAATTACTCAAACACTTGTTCCATGATCATCAATCATCATCTAGCATCATCTTAGATCATCTAGATGACATCTTGCATGGATTCTTCATCATACTTTGCTTGGTAAGCTTTTCACTAATATCTTACATATTTTGTGTTTCTCTTATCTAGCAATCTCAATTTAATTACTTGTATGTGATTTTATATTTGTTGAATACAAGATTGAGATTAGTATGATGTATGTTTGAGAAGTTGTATTGTGCTAGCATATTAGGTTTTTGTGCTTGATATTGATTAGCTAAACTAATTGACATGTCATTTAGTTTTGATATCTAGGATTGTTCTTAATTGCATATTAATCATCTTAGATAAGCATATAGGGTTTCCCTTGCTCTATGTTGCATTTTGGATATTTTCACATATTCACTTAGGGTTGTATTCTCTTCAAGAGAAGCTAAGTCTTGTGTGTAGCAATCGGGATTAGGTTGCTTAGATCGCAAGCAAATCGGACTAGGTTCACTCATACCGGGATTAGGTAGGTGTGTGATTACTACCGGGATTAGGTTGTAATCGTTTGCACATTTAGTGGATTCGAGGTTCGAGTGTGGCTTACTTACATAGCCCGTGGTTTTTCCCGTGAGGGTTTCCACGTAAAAATCAAGTGTCAATTTAATTTCCGCACCATATTACACTTGCTTGTTTATTTTATCTTGAGGGTAATTTCGTAATTTTGACTAACACGAAAAATTGGGTAAAAAGCGTAAAATCTATTCACCCCCCCTCTAGATAGTTTTATACACACCGTGCATTAATTAGTTTCAATTGGTATCAGAGCGGGTTCCTAGACATACATAGGTGATCCTTGCTTATTTTGGTGTGTGTTGCATTTTGTGTGATTTTTGATCATTCATACATTTGCATTCATTTCATTCATTCATAAACACTATGAGTGGAAACGGTGGAAATGGTGGTGGCCACGAAGGAGCTTCTAGCACTAGGCCTCCACTTCTTACCGGATTGAACTATTCCCAATGGAAAGGGAAGATGGAATCCTACATATGCCAAATTCATGACCGTGCATGGATGGCGGTGGAAGACGGATATGATCTCCCTATGATGACTCCCGCGGGTGGAGGAGAAGATGTTTTGAAGCCTAAGGCGCAATGGAACGCGCAAGAGTTTGATGCTTCAAAGTGGAATAGGAAGGCGTTGCATGCCATCTTGTGTGCCATGGACGAAAATCAATACAAGTTGATTCAAAATACTAGGATAGCTAAGGAGGCTTGGGACATCCTAGAGATTGCACATGAGGGAACCGAAGTAGTGAAGGACTCCAAGCTTCAAGTCCTCCAAACTCAATTCGAGACGCTTAAGATGGAGGAGAATGAGTGCTTCAACGACTTTGAGATCAAGTTGATGGATATAGTCAACCAAAGCCATCAACTTGGTGATCCATATTCGGATAGGAGAATCAAGCAAAAGATTATGAGATCTCTACCCGATAGGTTTGAATCGAAGGTGACGGCTTTAGAAGAAAATAGTGGTTATAAGGATATGAAGCCGAGTGAGGTGATTGGGAGACTTCTAGCTTATGAGTCTAGGAAAGGGCCTATCTCCACACCCACTAAAAAGCAAAAAGGAATTGCTTTAAAAACCTCCAAGGATGAAAAGGAGGAAAAGAAGGTTGACTCGGATGAAGACCTTGCCTTGTTTGTAAAAAGGTTCAACAAGGTTATGAAGTTTAGAAGGAAGAGCTTTGGGTCAAAAGGTCAAGATTTGAAGAAAAAGGGCTCTTTCAAGAAGTTTGAACCTAGGCAAGAAAGGACCGAAAGGAAAGGGGTCCGTTGTTTCGAGTGTGGTGGCATAGGTCATTTTGCCCCCGATTGTGCAAACCATGTTGAGAAGAAAAAGGGGAAAGTGATGGCCGCCACTTGGAGTGGAAGTAGTGATGACTCCTATGAGGGAGATGAGTCTTCGGATGATGAAGAGCTCATGGCTAATCTCCTAGCTTTTGCCTCCTCCCATAAAAGCAAAAGTGCTAGTGAGAGAGAGGAAATGAGTCAAGAGGAAAATGACTCAAGTGATGTAGAAAGTGATTCCTCCTCTAACTCCATGAATGGATTTATGGAGAAAAAGGAGTTTGCTAAATATCATGCCGAATTTAATGATTTAGCAATCAAGAGTACAAGAAAGATCAAGATGTTGAGAGAAGAAAATCTTGAACTTGCATCTCAAAATGACCACTTAAGTGAACAAGTGGAGAAATTCAAGAAGATGGAAGATAAGCTAAAAGAGGAGTTAGTCTTATCTAGGAGGAATGAGGATAGTCTAAAGAGGGAGCTTGAAGAAGTTAGAGAATCTATGACTAGGATGGATTCTAGCACCAAGAAGCTTGACCATATGCTTGGTGTTGGAAAGAGTCCATGTGACAAGAGGGGTCTTGGGTATGAAGATGACAAGAAGATCTCAACCTCTAACAAGACCATATTTGTCAAGAGCTTGAAGAAAGAAGAAACTTCACTTGTGCAACTTCCTAGAAAGAAGTTAGAAATAGGACAAAGTTCAAATGCTCAAGTGAAGATGGGGCCAAGAAGGCAACCTCAAGCTCAACCCCCTAGGGTTCCTCAAGCCAACATTTCTCCTCAAATGGCTCACAAAGGAAAGAGGCCTATCATGCAACCTCAAGCTTGGAAGCAACCTGACCGGTTCAACAACGAAGACGCATTGAACCCCTTCATCCACAAAGACAAGGACAAGGTATGATTCCTTATTTTACTCCTATTTGTCACTTTTGTGGATTTGTTGGTCATATTAGACCACAATGCTTTCGCTATATAAAAATGTGCAAAACTAGAAGCATGATAGAGAAGAAAAAGAAAAGAGCCATGATGCATGTTCCTAGGAATAATGATATTGATTTGCATGATCCTAGGAATAATAGAGCACATGTACCAAAGACCACTAAGAAAGCCAAAATTGTTGCTAAGTGGATTAGAAAGAATGAAAATGTTTGCCATGTTGCACAAATAGCCTTGAAGGCAAATTCTTCTAATTTTTGGTATTTGGATAGTGGGTGCTCTAGGCACATGACGGGAAACAAGAGTTTCTTCGAGACTCTTGTTATGGAGGAAGGTGGATATGTCACTTTCGGTGATGGATCCAAAAAGAAGGTTGTAGGGAAAGGATCCATTTCCGTTCCCGGTTTACCCTCCTTATCCGATGCTTTATTTGTTGATGGCTTGAAAGCCAATTTAATAAGCATTTCACATCTAAGTGATGAAGGATATTCCGTCTTGTTTAGTAAAAATGATTGCTCAATCCTAAAGCCCGATGGACAAACCTTATTGAAAGGTATGAGATCTAGCGACAATTGCTATTGTCTTGAAGCTAGAATAGTCTCAAACAATGTGTCCATGGATGAGCAAGTTGAGTTGTGGCATGAAAGACTTGGCCACATGAACTTTAGGGATTTAAGAACCCTTGGAAAGTTCGAGTGTGTGCGTGGCCTCCCTAAGCTTGGGAAGAAAGCCAATGGTATTGTGGACCTTGCCAACAAGGAAAACAAACCAAAAGCATGCACAAAAAGGGCAAGTATCTCTCCACCAAGGAGCCCCTAGAGCTTCTCCACATGGATCTCATGGGTCCTATGCAAACCGAGAGCTTAGGTGGAAAGAGATACATTTTTGTTTGTGTTGATGATTTCTCTAGATTTACATGGACATATTTTCTTAGAGAAAAATCCGAAACTTTTGATAAGTTTAAAATGCTTTGTACTAAATTGCAAAATGAAATGAATTCTAATATTAGAAGCATTAAACGGATTAGAAGTGACCATGGGAGGGAGTTTGAGAATGCCTCTTTTGAAAGCTATTGTGATAGCCTAGGCATCTCCCATGAGTTTTCCGCTCCTAGGACACCTCAACAAAATGGGGTTGTTGAGAGGAAGAATAGGGTCCTCCAAGAGATGGCCCGTGTGATGTTGCTTAGCAACAATGTCCCTAGGAACCTATGGGCCGAAGCCATCAACACGGCTTGCTATATAGGAAATAGAGTGTTCCTAAGGCCCGGTACTAGAAACACCTCCTATGAATTATGGAAAGGCAAGAGGCCAAATGTTAGCTACTTCCACACATTTGGGAGCAAATGCTACATTTTAAATGACCGTGATCAACTTGGCAAGTTTGATGCTAAGAGTGATGAGGGTATCTTTATTGGCTATGCCTTGAATAGTAGAGCCTATAGAGTTTTCAACTTGAAGACTCGAACCGTCATGGAATCATCAAATGTTGTCATTGATGATACAAGGCTCAAGTCCAAAAATGATGAGGAGGAGGATGTTTTAGAGGATGACTCTCCTTTGGAGAGGGTTGTGGTGACTCCCAATGTTGGGACATCTAATGAAGTCACACAACCTAGTACTAGAGTTCCTAACTTGGACTCTAATGAACCCGCTCCATGGGTTAGAAGACTCCATAACAAAGAGGATGTTATTGGAGATGTTAATGAGGGTGTTAGAACTAGGCGTCAAATAGCTAATCTAATTAGCTTGACATGCTACACCTCTCAAATAGAACCCAAAAAGGTTGAAGAAGCCTTAAATGATGAATTTTGGGTCCTTGCCATGCAAGAAGAGCTAAACCAATTCGAAAGGAATGAGGTTTGGACTCTAGTTCCTAGGCCTAAGACCACTAATGTCATAGGCACAAAATGGATATTTAGGAACAAATCCGATGAGGATGGCAACATAGTGCGGAACAAGGCTAGACTTGTAGCACAAGGGTACTCTCAAATTGAGGGTATCGACTTTGAGGAGACTTTTGCTCCCGTTGCCCGCTTAGAGTCCATTAGGCTTCTCTTGTCCATCTCTTGTGTGCACAAGTTCAAATTGCACCAAATGGACGTCAAGAGTGCCTTCCTCAATGGCTTCTTGCAAGAGGAAGTGTTTGTTGAACAACCTAAGGGGTTTGTGGATGCACACCACCCCAATTATGTCTATCGCCTCAAGAAGGCACTTTATGGGTTGAAACAAGCACCGAGGGCTTGGTATGAGCGCCTCACTCAATTTCTTGTTGACAATAACTACACAAGAGGTAGTGTTGACAAGACACTATTCATCAAGAGAGACAATGATGAGCTTTTCATAGCTCAAATATATGTTGATGACATAGTGTTTGGCTCCACCAACAACACCAAAGTTCAACAATTTGTTGATGTCATGTCTCTTGAATTTGAGATGAGTCTTGTTGGTGAGCTAAGTTACTTCCTAGGTTTGCAAATTAGGCAAATGCATGATGGGATTTTTATAACCCAAGCCAAATATGCTAAGAACCTAGTGAAGAAGTTTGGTTTAGAGAAAGCCAAACATTGTGATACACCCATGAGTACCACTTTGAAGCTAAGCAAGGATGCTAGTGGTAAAAGTGTGGAACAAACTCTATATCGTGGCATGATAGGTAGCTTGCTTTATTTGACCGCAAGTAGGCCCGATATATCTTTTAGTGTGGGTGTGTGTGCTAGGTACCAAGCGGATCCTAAGGAGTCCCACCTCTCTTCCGTGAAGAGGATCATTCGCTATGTGAATGGGACATCCAACTATGGGATTTGGTACTCTTTTGACACTAATGCTAGTCTGTGGCTTTAGTGATGCGGATTGGGCAGGAAATTGTGATGATAGGAAGAGCACATCGGGCGGTTGCTTCTTTCTAGGCAACAACTTGGTGTCTTGGTTTTGCAAGAAGCAAAACTCGATTTCCTTGTCCACGGCCGAGGCCGAGTACATAGCCGCGGGGAGTGGATGCACACAACTCCTATGGATGAACAAATGCTAGTAGACTACGGATTCAACCAAGGTACTCTCACTCTCTTTTGTGATAACATGAGTGCATTAATATTTCCAAGAATCCGGTTCAACATTCTAGAACTAAGCATATTGACATCCGCCATCACTTCATTAGAGAGCTTGTTGAAAATAAATGCATAGTACTTGAACATGTAGGTACTAATGATCAACTTGCGGACTTATTTACTAAACCCTTAGATGCTACTCGATTTAAAACTCTTAGTAGATCTATTGGGATATGTCTTGTGGAGTGATGTTCTATGATTGACCCCATATGGGGAACTCAAGCAAAGAGAGCTATTTTGCATTCTTGTATCTTGCAAAAAATTTGAAATAACTTATGCCTCTTCTTTTGATTGCTTGAGTAAGCTTGGTTGTACATATGTATATATGCTTTCAATTCTATAAGTGTGAACCTTGCTTGTCTACAATCCATGTCATATTTATGTTCAAACATGCATTTTTGGACTAGGAGATTTACATAGGAAGTATGATGTGAATGACCTATAGTTATCTCCATGACATGATGATTCTTTAATAACATGCTAATGCTAAATGAAAAAGCATGAAATTCATACAACATGCTCACATGAAAAGCATGAATTGATGATTGCATATTCTTAAAAATGCAAAACTTGTGTGAAAGCTAATGAGACTAAATGAATAAAGGATCTTGTATCCGTTCAAAGGAATTTACATTCCAAATGTCTCTCTTTCTTTATTAGTTGAACATGGTTACTATCATACGGATCTTATCCGGAAAAATCAAATAGGGTGCAAAGTCGCTCATGCCATGTTTCGCTTATAAAGTTGGATATAGTTGCTCTTAAAATTGAAATCAATAATCTCTATATCCTTGCTTTTCCCATGACATTGGTGAAATTGGTTTGAATTCAAATTAGAAACCTTTGTCATTTGCTTTGCCAAATACCATTGTATTTTGGACTTGAATGCTATATGTCTTGTATGCAAAGCATGTTGGATTCACACATTTTCTCAAATAAATCTCCTTGTTTCTCTCAAATTAATTGAAGTGCATAAAGTGACTTATATGTATATGCATATCTTGCATGCTTCTATCTCTCGTTGCTTTGAGTGACCCGGTTGGGGACTACTCCTTTGCCTATATCATGACAAAAAGGGGGAGTAGGAAATGGTAAGGGGAGTTGCAAAATATAGAAGCAATTGTGCATTTTGGGGAGAACATACATTGAGGGGGAGTAACCCGTTGAGGGGGAGCATTGCATACACATACATTTTCATAATGTTGAGCCTAATCTTTAAATGCAAATGCTTGTTATTGTTCTCACATGATTAATCTCACACTTTACTTGTATTGGAAATGCTAGAAACTTTATTTCAGGGCTTGATTGTTCTACAAGAGATTGAAGACTTGAAGTTTTTACTTTCTTATCTCTTTGTAATGTAAATAATCATTGTAGTCCCGTAGTTTCTAATTCTTTGTGAGGAATCAGTGTGAGTGGTGGTTTTGTCACGAAATAGCCAAAGGGGGAGATTGTTAGGATTCCCGTTGTGTTTAATTGGCTTATTTCGTGATCAAACCACATGTGGGGATGCTTTGTAAGGGTAGCTTAGATGTAGTGTTATTGCTTAGGCCCTTTTTGAAGACCTCACTATTGACAAGCACCAAAGGTAATATTCTAAGTGCTTACTTGTCTTGAAGAGATAGATGCACACACTCACAACTCATGCATATGTTTAATCCTTATATGTTGTGTGTCTTTTATGTGTGCCTTAATGCTCATGAACATCTCTTCTTGCATGTTAGTTTGATTGCATCTTGCATATCCAATTGCCTTGTCATGCTTAGACTTAGGATTGCATTTTTGCACTGGGCGCCCCCAAAAGCGCTGTACAGAAGCGCTGTACGAACAGCGCCCATTGAGCGCTGTTCAGACCTGATCGATTTAATCGGTCGCTGTTGGGTCGCTGTTGGGGCGCTGTACGTGGCGCGGTACAGAGCGCTGTACGTACAGCGCCACTCTGTTTCCTCGTGAAAACAGAGCAAGGGCGCTGTACAGGCGCTGTACAAGGGCGCCCTACGTACAGCGCCCATGGCAAATAGTGGGCAAACTTATCAAAACGACCACACTTTGTTTTGGCCCCCTATATATATGCCACTTTGACTTTAGGTCAATTACAAGAGTTCATATTCAGATTCCATACTTAGGAGATTTTTCAAAGAGAAGAAAAATTCCAAAGAACTCATTTTTAATTACTCAAACACTTGTTCCATGATCATCAATCATCATCTAGCATCATCTTAGATCATCTAGATGACATCTTGCATGGATTCTTCATCATACTTTGCTTGGTAAGCTTTTCACTAATATCTTACATATTTTGTGTCTCTCTTATCTAGCAATCTCAATTTAATTACTTGTATGTGATTTTATATTTGTTGAATACAAGATTGAGATTAGTATGATGTATGTTTGAGAAGTTGTATTGTGCTAGCATATTAGGTTTTTGTGCTTGATATTGATTAGCTAAACTATTTGACATGTCATTTAGTTTGATATCTAGGATTGTTCTTAATTGCATATTAATCATCTTAGATAAGCATATAGGGTTTCCCTTGCTCTATGTTGCATTTTGGATATTTTCACATATTCACTTAGGGTTGTATTCTCTTCAAGAGAAGCTAAGTCTTGTGTGTAGCAATCGGGATTAGGTTGCTTAGATCGCAAGCAAAATCGGACTAGGTTCACTCATACCGGGATTAGGTAGGTGTGTGATTACTACCGGGATTAGGTTGTAATCGTTTGCACATTTAGTGGATTCGAGGTTCGAGTGTGGCTTACTTACATAGCCCGTGGTTTTTCCGTGAGGGTTTCCACGTAAAAATCAAGTGTCAATTTAATTTCCGCACCATATTACACTTGCTTGGTTATTTTATCTTGAGGGTAATTTCGTAATTTTGACTAACACGAAAAATTGGGTAAAAAGCGTAAAATCTATTCACCCCCCCCCCCCCCCCCCCCCCCCCCCCTCTAGATAGTTTTATACACACCGTGCATTAATTAGTTTCAGAAGTATATTGCTAAATTCCATTCATGGACGCCCCTTGGGGGGATTACCAATAATAATAAAGCTCAACTAACCTTGGAGGCCATAGGTGTTACAAAAACACCTTCTCCCACTCAATTATTTAAGATATGTGATTAAATCCATAGAATGATTTACCAAGTTATCTAGATGCCAATTTAGATACCTAAATCATTCAATGCATGTTCATACCAAAAGAGATATATGAGTGGCACTCCTATTCTATATGTCATGTTATCATACAATAACAAATATTGTAATATTTAAGCATAAATTAAATCGCAACAATTTTGGCCCATCCTAGAAAAACAAGTAAATTACAATTGTTTAGGAATACAAGATCTTCAAGTGGCCCATCAACCATACGCTCATCCTCTGGCCCGCTCCTATGGGCGTGCACAGCCCACAACCCCACAAAGGGGCTGCCATGCGCAGCCCATAAGGCCACACAAGGC